>NKCK01000210.1:0-76036 GCA_003946995.1 Fusarium oligoseptatum
TTATTATATATATTACTAGATATAATTTATACCTCTTTACTTAGATTATACCTCATACTCTCTACTAATATAAACCTAGTACAACCGGTTTACCCCTTAGGAGTTATACCAACCGTTATATTAAATATCTTAGATTAAGGGATTAATTAAGGTATTTTATTAAAAAAGTATTATCTAAGGTAATATTAAGGCTAATAATATTTTAATTAATAAAAATAATAATATATAAGTTATTAATTTTAGGGGGAGTTATACTCTTAGGTAGATTAATTTAAATAAAGCTAGAATATTAGAAGGAGATAAGTAAGGCTTAGGGAAGATTATAGATATATTCCTTTAAGAAGTTTATATTTCTAAGAGCCTTAATATAAAAATAACCTATTTAAATAAAAAAAGATATAACTAAATATATCTAAAAACCTATATATAAACGGCTTATAGTAATTAGATTCCTATTATTTATTATAGTAATATTTATTAAAAGTAAGGCAAAGATTATAATTATCGTGAATAACTTTATAGTTAGCGTATTGGAATCGCAATACGCGAAATACCACGACGCGCTTCGTGCGCCGCGGAAGAATCGCCTGCTAAGACGCTAAGCCGAAGCCTATTCTTGTCCATCTGTACGTGCGGGCGGTATCACCGCGTTCTGGCATGGACAGACAATGTCGGACAATAGATCACCAGAAGCGAACTGGGGTGGGCAAGCCCAGATGCGCCATCAACCCTTCTCCCACGTTGGCACTCAACCCGTCCCTTCTGAAGGTCGAGCAGCTGGGACAATGCCCAAGGCGCCGGTGAACCATGGCGGACATGGAATACCAACCGCAAGATGTTTCATGGCCCGGGCGGGCGATATAGCAAGCGATGACGAAGATGATGATGAGTCCTATCACTATGAGAAGCCAGAGGAAGATAGTGGATCCTACCATTACGAGGAGGACGAGTACCATTTCTACGAAGATGACGATACCCAGCAAGAGATCGACTACCCTGAGTATCCTGGAGATGATGAAGAGAGTGAAAACTATTGGGGTTGGGGATTTTTCTTATTCTGACTGGTGGTGAAGAGGGTTTGCGGGAGCAAAAATGGTATCATGTATGGTGATGCTGATGGATCATTTCATCACTTTGACGTTCCGCTCATGTGCGACGAGAGAAGATTGTTCGCTCTCATTGGTTAGGCTAGGGTAGGAGTTTTGCTATTGAATTTGATTTAGACATGGGAACAGTTTGTGCTGCCATCGATTGCATTTTAATGAGTTTTGTGAGTTGAAGGAACCTTTACAATCGGGGCCGACTCACCATGAGGTGTGAACTCCCAGAGGCTAGCAATAGTCAAAGTACGGGGATGAACTTATTCCGTATAACTAACTTCCCTGCTATTGTTGTCCGTATCAGACACCTACTCCGACGGTGCTGTTAGCCAATTGCATCTGTCCGAAGATTCGGCCGAAAAGTGATCCGAAGTCGGTGTTTGTCATCCCTGGCGACGATCCTTCAAAAACGAAACGGCCAAATAATGCACCGAATGGATACGCTCTTTGCTAAGGTCGGAAACCATATTACAAAGCAGGATCGATTGGTGGGGACTCGCTTGCGAGTCGTCATGCGATATCATGGTTATGGGGAAGATATAAGGAGGACAAGAGTTCAGGATATTTCAGGGTAATTCAACCGAAAAGGTATTTAATTAATCATGGCTCCCACTAAGTTGTTCATGTATGTCTGCTCTCAATTTTAACAACGTGGCGGCACTGACACCAAGCAGCACTGGAAGTACCGGCTTCATTGGAGGCAGCGTCCTCGACGCCATCCAATCGACTTATCCAGAGTTGGAAATTACAGCTCTACTCCGAAAGCCCAATGAGTCCTTTACATCGAGATATCCCAGCATCAAGATTATCAAGGGAACTTTCGAGGACTTTGACATTATCCAAGATGCTTCCGAGCAGGCCGACATTGTCCTTCACGCCGGCAACACCGACCACATGGCAAGCGTCAAGGCCATTCTCGCTGGCCTAGCCAAGAAGACGACGCAGAGTCTCCTGCTTCATCTCACCGGAACGGCGTCCATTTCCGATACCATGCAAGGTAACAAGGCATATGCAGGAAAGCTGAACCCACGCGTCTGGAATGACATTGATGACGTCGACGAGATCTACAATCTCTCAACCGACATTATTCACCGCGATGTCGATAGACTTATTGCGGATGCCAACAATGAATTGATCAAGACGATTACCATTAGTCCGCCTGATATCTACGGACAAAAGACTGGTTCTGGTACTACAGGAAGTTTCCTGGTTCCCGAGTACGACAAGGCAATTATTGAGCTCAAGAAGGCCTTTTATCTCGGAGAAGGGCAGAACATTCGTGGTCTTGTGCATATCAGCGATGTTGTCAGCCTATTTGTGCTCATTCTCGGCAAATATCTGCAAGGTGGCGAGGGTCTAGACTATGGAAAAGAAGTAAAGATTACCCCTTCCGCCGTTAAAGGCCACCACTGACATTTTTACAGGGATTCTACTTTGCCTCCTCGGACGGAGTCAAATGGAAAGACGCCGCAGAGGCCATCGCCAGGATCGGCCACGAGCAGGGTTGGCTTCCCGAAGAGACGCAGCCCGTTTCGCTCAGCTTGGAGGAGTTTGTGAAATTGAGATTCAAGAACAGTTTCTTTCAGGACCAGATTATCCTATACATGTGGGGTTCAAACAGCAGAGCGGAATCGGCTCGGGCAAAGAGACTGGGCTGGGAGCCAAAGGGACCTAGTTTTTGGGACTGTCTTGCGGAGGATTGTAGGGTTGCTGCTGAGGAGTATGCCAAGGCTTCCAAGTGATGTGCTCGGCAATTATTCTCATATATAGGTGGTGGAGGTAGCCTGAGACTGATATAACTACTGGTCAAGACCTCTTAATTCCGCCCATTCCCTCTCCAACATGCCAAAGTTAATAGTATCATACCACTTCCGATCATGCCAATGCGATTCGCGACTCCGACCCTCCTCCACAAACCCTAGCTTCTTGTACAAATGCACGCCTCTCTCGTTATAGCTGAAGGCTCGTATGTTGACACGATGATAACCTCCGTAGCGGAATGCCCAATCAAGAGCCCAGTTGATGGCTTCTGCGCCATATCCGTGACCTTGATAAGATGTCGCAAGGGCGATTCCGATACTGGTGGAACTGTGGCGGGCGTGGTCCGGGTTGACTCCGCCCCAGCCGACAACAATGAAACCGATGGGAGTTGGCGCTTCGTCCTTGTTGGGCAAGCAGATCATGACGCCCATGGTAGCCTTGGAAAGCCCCTCGATCAACTCCTCGGCTCTTTTCTCGCCTCTAGGTCGGATTAGAGCTATGTCGGAGAGAGCCGTGTTGATTGCGTCGTTTATGATCTCTGTGAGGAGAAAGTGCTTGTCCTCCTTGTTGTTCTCCGCCGCGCGGAAGACGAGCCGCTCAGATTGAAAGGCGTTTTTCAGGCTATCGGTGATCATGATGTCTTGAAGTTGTGCTGTTGAAGATGATAAGAAACAGATGGATTGGAGGTGCTTGCTGACAGTCAGATAATCTGACAATCTCCACTCCTGGTTGCAATAGGAAGGTCGTTAACCGCATGAGACGATCGATATGGAGATAACATGGATATCGCTTACATGCATTTGCCATCTTCTCTATTGATGAATGCTATTGTCGAGAATATCCGCTACTGTGCCTGAAGAACCACCATGACCGCCTGAACTCCAGCACCACGTCGATAATCTTCCAACCCTGCACTCACAAGCTTCAACTTCCCTGTCTTGTCAAGGGACTTGACTTTCTCCTCGTATCCATTCATCTTCCAAAAAGTGTCCCGAACTGTCGATATGATGAATCCACCAGGTTTGACAATTCTGGCGAATTCGTCGAAAGCTTCTGGGCCGACATGACCTTGTGTCATTGTGCCGACACAGACGACCACATCGTAGGTTTGATCGGAGATATCAAGGCGCTGGGACAGATTTGCCACAGATAGAGTTTCGTAGGCACCTGATCTCTCGGCAACTTGGAGCATCCCGGGGCTGAGATCGATGCCATCAATGTGTTTCGCGCCCTTCTTGGTGAGGCTTGCCCCAACAAGACCTGTGCCACACCCAGCATCAAGAATCCTAACTTCTCCGATATCGCGAGACCCGAGATACCGTTTGACGTACTCGCCAGCGATTTCGGGGGCAACGTAATCCTCCGAGTCTCCCAACATGTCGTTGTCATAATTCTCAGCCCAATCATCGTAGGCAGCCTGTGCCTCGGCGTTGCTGGAGAGATTCAAGACGCGATGGATGCCTGACATTTTGGGGGTTTAAAAAACTTAGTTTAGAGTTGGTTGTAGGAACAGGGGTATAGTCATTTGACTCCTGGGCTCAAAGGATGTAAAAAGAAAGCGTGGGCAAGATGACGTAGATGAGGGGGATAAAGTATGAGTGCGGAGAAACTTGAAGCCGAAGAAACGAGCATTAAAGACAACAGATGCCAAATCGTAAAGCCAGGGAGTCGCTCTGGGAGTTGGGGGTTCCTGCGTGACAAGTAAATGAGGCACAGTGTGGAGGCTGCTGTGGTAAAAAGTCAAAAATCTAATATTCCGACTTCCATCACAGGATCTCCTCAGAACATCACCTGAGCCTCTTTCAACAATGACGCCCCCGCAAGGAGCCATAGGCACATGTGCAGGTTCGATATTGAGACAGGGAAGGAGTCATATCGAGGCTGAGCACCTTGACATGTGTGAATCTCAAGCCCATCCCCAGGTGCCATTCGCACATCTCGCGTTCAACCAATGGGCTTTGGGCATTCCACCTCTCAACTTGAACCTACTTCTGAACTCAATATCGGAAAGGCGCCCATGGAATCCCAACGGGCTTTTCTTGTTTACGTCTGGGATGGATTCCATCAGGCATGACCACAGTGAAGAGAGTTTACAGCAAGAGGACAGAGCCATATAATGACCCGGGGACCATTCCTTCTGTCCCCGATTCTCTTCTCTCAGACATCAACACTTTCCATTATCCCAGCTGCTTCACTCAATTGATTCTCTCAAAGATATCACAACGTTTTACCAACACAATCACTACATCCTTCTACTGCTACATCCTTCTACTGCTACATCCTTCTACTGCTACATCCTTCAACTATATCCTTCTATTACATCCTCCTTACACACTAAACAATGGATTCATCCAACTTTCGCAAGTATGCCACCCAAACCCCAGCTATCACTTCATCCCTGCTAACCTCGTCAAGAATCATCGCCTCACCACAGGCCAAGTTCCACATTGGACCCAACAAGGACGAGTTCACCATTCACAGTGGACTCGTTGCTCTTCAGTCTTCCTCTATGCACAACATCATCAAACAACAAAAGGGTCGATTCGATAGACCAATCCTCTGGAAGCATGTCGAGGTCAACACCTTCATTCGATTCTCTGCATTTGCATACACTGGAGACTACGATAGTCCTGAGCCTCGTCTTCGAGAAATCCCAGCAATAGTTTCTCAGCCGCGTCTTCTGCGCAAGATGATCAAGCTTCGCCTTACGAACCAAGGTAGTGGGATCAGGAACTCGTATGACAGCTACAGCTGGGAGAGATTCCTCAAGCGCTATCCCAGACACGAATTCAGCCCGGATGACGCTGTTGATAGTCGAACTTACTCCTCTCTGGAAGTCTTTCTCTGCCACGTTCGCATGTTCCTCTTTGCCGATCGCTACAGAATCACCGAGCTTCGAGACCTAGCCATTCGCAAGCTATGGATCGCAATGGTCAACATGACCTTTACAGGCAATGCGATCCCTGACCTCACCCAGCTGATCAAGTATGTCTACAATAACACTCACAAAGATAATCCTGCTGGCCAGGAGATCCGATCTCTGGTTAGACGTTACTTCATCATCAGACTGGATAGAATGTGGAATCACACCGAGCTAAAGGATTTTGCCAAGAATTCAGAGTTGCTTAATGCGATTCCACTAGAAGGCTTCCATTAGATTGTCCACTCTTTGGTCAGGATTTGGATACTTCGTTTGGATTCATCTTCTTGTTGCTGTTTGGAACCTCAAGATTCAGCAAATCTTGAGAGCGGAATAGCATTATTGTCAACCCCTGTGTGTAATGGAAGCATCACAGCAGACACGACAAATCAACAATTGAATGACACTTCACACGGAAAAGGCTCGATGCACACCATCCTGAGCATGATAGGTTTAGGAGGCGTTTTTGGCATACACTAGAATAGTTTTTAATCAATCACTGTTTATCATCACCATTGAAATGTTGTCTCCGATGTCCACCTTCGAATCATTTCCAACTCTCGAACACGATGTTCTTCAATTCGTCTCCATCGATACCTTCTTCATGGACGTCATGTCTGCATAACCGCTCGTGCATTGGTTTCTACGGCAACAGCAACGACTACTTGTCCGTCCTCGGCCTTTTACAGCATCAAAGTTCCGTTACTGGTACTGTTGAGAATTCAATCCTGTTCTTCACTCTTCTGCCTAGCACTTTCTAAATGCGTTGACAGACGTCGAGCGTGGTTCAGGTATAGCAGCATAGATCGCACCCTGCAATTCCGGGAGGAAGCCCACCATTGACAGTGAGTCTTCCACTGCATTACCTGTTATCCTCACATTTCTTCCATGTACAATACCATCTATAGTCACAAAGGCACGGTTATTGGCGCCTATGAGCTTGTCACCCTCTTGAATCTCTGAGCGACTTGCCAAGCATTACAAGTTCAGAATCTGCATTTCTTACACATGTTATGAACCACCTTCCCTCAAATCAATGCAACTATTGAGTAAGACCGAAAAGAAAAAGACAACTGACCCATCATTGAATCCTAATATCTCTCGCCTCGCCTCGAAAATCAATGTGGCGCCCCTCAAGCACAGCAACGCCCACCCTCTCATACACTCCGTCACCAGGTCCATCGTCATTAGACATCTGCTGTACCAAAATGACCCAATGTCTCTGAAAGCCGCCCGAAGAACTTGAAGTACCGCTACCAAGCACAACACACTCCATAGGTCGTCTCAAGGCTCGGGCTGGCTCATCAAGGAAGATGGATTCATCGGGAGGGTCGCTGATGATGCTCCGAATGGGTGCCTCCAATGCAAGAGGTTCATCTTCATGATGGCTTGAGTCATCTGAAGCTCGAGAAAAAGGGAGACTTGATGTTGCTGAACCAAGAAACCTTCCCACCTGGAGCAGATACGTAGTCAATCGCTCCGTCGTACGCCATCCACGACCAAGAAGGAACAGCCTCACCACGTGTAGACGCAATGCGTTTCAGGGTCTTCCCTCCACACTTCCAGAGCAAGGATCGATGCAAGTAGCGATCTATCAATCCATATCCCCCAGTGGTCTTGAAAGTGCTGAGAAGTCTATTCTCAAGTCCCCTGATGGCGATGGGTCGGTCCGAAGCGAACGACAGGGCCAACTTGGAGTATCTCACGTAAAGATCTTGGAAGAACTCAATCTTCAATCCTTTGACGTATTGCTCGGCTGAGTGTGGAAAGTTTGCATCGCCGAGGAATGAAGCTTTGCGGCTATAGTCTCGGATTAGTATAAAAAAATGGGAGCATTGTTTAGGGAGATCGTGCATACTTATTCATCTTGGTCATTGTTTCACATCGCACGCCTCCACCACATTCCCAGTATGACTGACTCTCCACGAAGTAAATAGTCCGTCGTGACAAAGCTCGCTCTTGCATGACCCAACCTCTCTGGTTGAGCTCGCTCTGATCAACGTGAGTACCGAAGTCGTCGATATTCTCGCACGCGTAGTAGGTCGTGTCGCCAAAGTTCATTGGGATGCATCGTCTCTCTGGTCGAACTTTTTAGAAACCCGTCGTTTGTTCCAGAAGCACAACTCGCGGCGAGGGTGCAGTACGCCGAGCTGAAGACCTGCTCCATGAGTTTGGACTCAATGTCCCAGTCTTCGGCGTCATCCTGGACAATGCAGACAGAGTCGATCCAGAGGTATTCAAGTCCGAGCCCCCGGGTTACAAAAACGGCATCACGAAAGGTTTGAGGGAGACTGGATGGCCTGAAGCCATTTTTTAGCACCTGGATGTTGGCTGTTGTGGTGCAAAACCATTCGTAATGATTCGGCGAGCCCCAGCGATGGGACAAGGCCGCATACTTCACGGGCCGGGCCGATCCGCTATTTCTTTCCACCAGTCGAATAACGTCGGAGTCCAGGTAATCGATATAAAGAAGCCGTGATGGTATGAAGTCAAGTTGTTTAGGGACGCAGCTATGAGTACTGTCGCAACTGCGAACCCACTCTCTCAACACCTTGAAGTGAGGTTCGCTGCCAGCCTCTGGAAGCTTTGAGAATCCAGTTTGTACGTTCTTCAATGGCTCAACCCTGGAGCCTACTTGGAATAAGCCTTCAATAGTCCCGGGGAGAAAACGGGGGTTGAAACACGAACCTGGTACCGTGCAGAGATTGACAACAGGCGGCCCTCGACCATCATCAACTGTCACGTATGACCCCACGCGAGAAAAACGAACCGGATCGTTCAGAGAGTATATGAGATGTCTGATGCAGTACGAGAGAAGTTGACAAAGCTCGCAATGGTCGTCCCAGGCTTTCGTATCAAGACCACTTCGAGAGTCCGTGAAGTGACAGTCAATAGACCAAAGAGAGAGACCGTGACACCGGCGACAGAGCAGAGACTTGTCCACTTTCGGAGTGACAGTGACCAAGTCGAAGCTATTGAGAAACGTGCCATCGAAAGTATCGTCAGGGGTGTAAATCCAGTTGTCCGTGAGCTGTAGACAGTTAGCCGAGCCGGATGGGGGACAATCGTGCTGTTAGTCTGAGATTACTCACGGGCTAAACAAGGCGACAAGTCAGTCTCGTCCCAATTTGGTGAATTCATCGGCAAAAGCACTGGAGTTTACGTACGGTCTACGAAAAGGTGTCAGACCAACGTTCCCATGGAAGGACTCTCGGGCCCAAAGGAACTCACAAACTAAGCACAAAAGGGATGAATCAGCACACTTAATTCGCCGTATAAAGCCAAGAAATATAGATGAACGTACTGTCTAAATGCAATTATGATGGTTAGGGTGCTCTGCTGCTATCATTTTGTCCTGATTGACGCAAGATTGCTCACATACTGTAAACCGTACACTTAGCATCATACCCAACACTAGCGATCGCAGTAAGCAAAACAGACAGACTTACTTCCTTTCCAATGGAAAATCCCGGATTAGCTATCAGCAACTTTGCGAAGTATATTGCTGTTGAACACGCACGTTCTAAGAGGAGTTTCTGTCAGCACATGCATGACCTCATTTGCTCCTTGAAACAATAGGGATCTTACGCGAGTACGGTAGGGAACCGGTGCAAGCAGCCCGCCTTGCGTCATTGACGCGAAATGAGACGGACCCTGGGGATCCGGCACGTCGTTCGATCGCCTCTCCCCGATGCCTTCGATTTTACCTGCTTTCATGTCGGTGAGAATGCTTTCCAACCGCTCCCTCATCTCGGAAGCATAGGCGCGAGCTTTCGGTTGCTCCGGTTCCGCGACACCGGGAGACGACTCGATGGGATCCTTGACGTTAACAACCAAGAGCCTGTCGGTGATGAGATGAATAAGCTTTTCAAGAGCAGTCCCGCTGGCACACCGCCAATCCTTGCGGATGGATGAAATCCATCCCTGAACGGTTGGGTCGACTTCAACCGAGACGACCCTTTCACCTTCGTCCCTCTTCACCTTGTAGAAGGTAGAGACAGAGGCTTCAGTGCATCGAATGAGCTCTTCTCCACCATAGAGAATCCAGATCACAAACTCGAGGAGAATACAGCCCATGCTCCAGATATCGAAACGCCGGGAGAGTGGTGCACCTGGATTTACGTCCATCTCGGGGGCTGAGTACCTTTTCGTTGAGACCTTGGTGTGCGTGACCTGTCGAAGTCGTGTCCGTTCCGCGTGGTCCTTGGCTAATCCAACGTCAGTAATAACCATTCTTACCCCAGGAGTTGACCTGTCGCCGTCGTTGTCCTGACAAAAGCATAGAAAGTTTTCGGGTTTTAGATCTCCGTGTCGGCAGGTTTTTTGGTCGTGCAACTGCTCGATAGCATGGGCTAGCCCTTTGAGTTGCGTGAACGCCCAGATGACATAGGGCTTTTTCAGGCTGGGGCCTTGGCCTTTAGTCCAGAACTCCCAGAGATTACCGTGTTCTGCCCATGGAAACATGAAGTGGTGCTTGCCGTCGTATCGGTAGTAGGCGATTGCCTTGATCATGTGGTCGGTATGGAGCTCTCTCATCATCTCAAGCACCTTGGCTTCTTGATCGGCTGGTCCCTGCTCCAAGCTAAGAAGCTTTTTAATGGCGACGCGTACATTCCCGAACTCATCCTTTGTAGCAGTCTTGTTTCTCGTCAGCAAATTTGTTATTTCATCATCACATTTTGAAGCACATACCTGACCCACCTGGGGTTCGATATGGCCGGCGTGAATGCTCCTCTCCTCGACAGTGCTGTAGTTCGAAGCGCCGAGGCTGGCCTGCTTTCCAGTTGTGGTGAAGGGCAGGTGATAGCATTTGACAAACTCATATTTGAACTTGTCCTTTGTGAATGTCGGAGATGTGAACCACCACTGCTTGTCGCAAAAGTCTGAGATGCTGTCACTCTCCCACCCATCCCCCTCGAGCATCTTCTCAACGGATGTAGGTTCGACTGGAAGCCGTTCCTGCCCGAAGTCGTTCTTGTAGAATGTGAGGATGCTCTCTGGTTGTCTCATGGTAATGAGGATGGCGAAGATCTTGGACGCCTTGTTCAGAATGAAGTCGACTAGGCCTGGTGGTGTTGGGTTCTTATGGCATTTTCTCAGAGTCGCCTCGACTTCGTTGCGTGGCAGCAGCCCTTCCCAGCCGGACTCGGGAAAGAAGCGACGGATGTGGTCATTTCCCACCATTTTCCCCCATATCCTCCTTTTGAGAGACGCGATCATTTCGTCTTCTGTGACCATCATGAGGTAGATAGACTGCACCGAGAGATGGATGCGTGATGATAGGCGTGTCAGGCAAGTAGATCCAGGGGCCGATTTGGGTGGAACAGAAGGAATGGACTTTTCCCAATGATGGAATTCAATCTTTCCCGAGACACTACTTCCATTTGTCTCTCTTGTCGTAAAAGACTCGGCAGTGGCGAAGGACCTCGTTTCCTCCCCTAGGCCAATGTGAAGGCAACAGCAGAGCCTCAAAATGCGAGCCATGGCCAAATGGTAAGCGGTACAGGTGGCATTGACACTTCATCCCGCAGGGAGGCAATACGCGCTCTTATTTCAGCGCCCAATCCGAGCCTTCAATGGGTTTACCGACCTGCAATGTTTTCAAGATGACTGCATGTGCGAGAGAAGAGAGAGAGGCCGACATGCTGCAATGGCCCAAAAACGGCAATGATCGAACTAGGTAGGGTGAAGAAGGAATTTGAACTTGGGTAAATTATACATAAGACCAAATATTAGGATAGAAAACACTTTTCCTTAATGGGGTAATATTCTATATCTCTCATCCGTTATTTCGTTCTTCGCCTTAAATCTGATGATTGTTCATCGGGAAGATGGGTTACGGTCTCTCCTGGTGTCTCGTCTTCTCTCATCGGTGTAGCCGGGACAGGCGGACAAATATGTTACTTTATTACTCTCTAAATATAATCAAAAGAATATAGTAGGAATAGATAAGAGGTCTTTAAAAATTTTTCCTTATTTTTATTATATTTAATATAAACTTACTAATTATAGTTAAGAACCCTTAGTTCATCCTTTGAGGAGTTCTGGTGTCTCGTTTATTTCTTAACGGACGTGCCTGCTAACAAACAGGGCGCAAGCTGCCACCCAGAAGGCCGTCATGGAGGGTGCGTTTGAGTTGGCATTGGCTTGTAGCCTGCAAGTGCTTGGGTTGAATCACATGGGAGGGTGTGACAAGGTCCAATGACATCGGCAGGGAGATGAATTCAGCCGATACAACCAACGTCACCCTCAAGTATTGTGGCTGCATATCGCAACTCTCGTGGCAGATGTGGTCTTATCCCGGCTCAGCCCACAGTGGTTCTAAACCTGCTCTTCCTGCTCATCTTGTTCAGTGGCTTGGAGTGTGACGTAACCTACAACTGTCTTGGCGTGTTGGGTTGATGCTGTAATTCACAAACGCGCACTGTCCCAGTCGCACTTGTTTGAGACATGACACACAGCTCTCAGTGCCTTTAGCCACTGACCTAGTTCTTGGATTTTAGTCTACTGTAGGTACGCGTAAGTGCTCGCAGAGCGCCCCACGAGTTCGGCATATGTATACCCACTCGCAATATGACAAGATAGCCGTCAGGAACCACAAGATCTAGATCAGGGGATCATTCAGCCTTAAGAATCGATCCCGGTGGATTCGGCTGAGAATCCTCGTCCAGATGCTGACATTGACAAGGCGACCCAATTCCGGGCCGTTGGGGGGCCTCAAATCTCTGAAGGCCGCATCTAGGGAGGCCGGCCTGGCTCGCGCGTGTCTGCAAATGCCTCACCGGCCAACACTTGGCACAGCTGCCTGTCATCACACCACCCATCTCACGTACCTAGTAGGTTGAAAGTAAGGCTGCCTTTTTGAGGCCCTCCATAGTACAGTACCTACCGTGATTGAGACTGTGCTTGCATGTCAAGCATCCACTGCCGTCGTGCACGAACAGTTCAAAATCATCACATCCGTATGTAGCTCGGCAGAGTCTGGCCTCATCACAATTCGAAGCCAATACCGCCCGTCGTTGTTGCCGGTTTCTAGTAGAACCCTCTCCTCCCCACAGACGTACAGCCCTCTTTATCCAATCAAACCACAAACATGTCACTTTCTGCAGGACAACCCCATCGATCCTTGTACAAGGGGCTTTCGGACAACACCCGGAAATGCATCATCACGGAAAACAAATACATCCCCGAACACAAGGTCCTGGAGATCGTGACGCTTCCCAGAGTCAAGTCTGACCTTCGCTCAACCTGGAGCTGGCTGCGCTTACTACTCTTCAACCGAGGCGTCGAGCCAAGACTCCTACAGGCCAAGAAACTCATTGCTATTCTCGCCATCGTTGGTCAACTTAATGAGAGATCCCTCAACACTCTCATCACAAAGTCTTTGACGGACGATGACCTACCCTTCGTTAAGGATCCTACTCTACAAACCCGCCACGGAAAGACTGTTACCTTCCCTGGTTGGGAAGAAGCTATAATAGATTCATTTCTGGAAAAGCAGTGGATGATCGTGGCACCTACCTTAGACTTCAAGGACGACTGTTCCATTCAAGTCAAGCTACATGAGAAATGCGCCCTGGAGTTGTTGATGTTTAACTGGGAGAACAAGGGGAATACACAATTCAGTCGTGTCTACTCTGCAGAGATTCCCTCTCCAGTAAGTATGTATGTTTCTAAGTTACTTGACACTTGTTAACCTCAACTTCAAGGCCGAAGGAGGGAAGTCACGTCGCGTTGCTGTCAAGCATTTCCCGTTCCGCGCCAAAGCCTACACCTACAAGCATGAGAAGGAAAATCTAGACAAGATCAAAGATGTCCGCAATGACCATCTCATCAAGAACCTAGCTTCTTGTGATGAGATTTACTGCATCTTTTTCCCATGGGCTGAACATGGGGACTTGAAGCAATACTGGGAAGAAAATTTTGACCGATCACTTCCCATTTTCATTTGGGCCCTCGAACAGTTGGCTGGTCTTGCCTCCGCCTTGAGAGACCTTCATGGAGTCAATTGCCGCCATGGAGATCTCAAACCATCCAACATCTTCTACTTCAAAGATGGTGGTGGTATTCTCAGGATTGCTGACCTGGGCGTATCCAAGGTCCACAGTATTGCAACGGATCAACGCAAAGGAGAGACAGAAACAAAAGCATCGACTAGAGCCTATGAAGGCCCCGAAGCCTATGAGCAGACCAACGCGCCTAGGTCACGCAAATACGATTGCTGGTCGATGGCATGTGTCATCTTGGAATTCGTCGTCTGGCTGCTCTACGATCATCGCGCACTTGACGGATTTCACTCATCACGGGATACAATCTGGAACAGCTTCTATCGTCCCAAGATTCCCACTCCCGCGTCTGAAGGCCAAAAAGACGGAGTGGTGGGAGAAGATGGAAAGGCATCCCAAGGTTGATGAGGTCATCACGCTACTTCGCGAGGATGAGCGAGTCAAGGGCACCGCGTTGGAAGAACTCGTGAATCTCGTTGACACAAAGATACTTTTGATCAATCCACAGAGTCGCCTTGACGCTGCAGTGGTTTCTCAAACGCTTTACGAGCTTGTAGAACGATGCAGGACGCAACAGATACCGTGGGTCAATGAGGTTGAAGCGCCGAGGGAAGTTCCAGCGGTTTTCAGACAGGAAGCGGCAAAGTCACCAGGCGCCACTTATGAGTAAGAGGATGCAAAAATGAGGTCAATGTTTTTTTTTTTCTCTTTTCTTTGGCTATGAAAAACGCCCAGAATCCCTAAAACTTGGGTCTGGAACAAAACCCAACACGCACTCTCCAAGGACAAAAAGAGGTGCTGTTCGCTGCGCGGCCATTGTATTGCTACAATTCCAATATCATCCCTTCTTTTTAAAAACGCAAACTTTACTAGCTCTTCAATTCAAGAAACTTAATATCTTCCATCCTCCCTTGATGCCAGCGGTACCTAACAAGGCCCTCTGAGCCCCTAAATATCACGGGAGATATGATAGACAAAGCTGAGGCTTATACCCTGACAGATCTACCTTCCGGTGTAGTCCCCAATTTGGGATTAAAGACGTATTCCAAGGGAGAGGCCGAGTGACATCGGGCAAAGGACCAAGGGCCTCGATTGGGAAAAGCCAGAATCCGATGGCTGGCTGGAGGGGCAGCTCGGGCCCCTGAAGTAGTTGCTCAACAACCTCTCCCTCCTCTTTCTCACGCATCTCGCGCAAGTTTTCTCGCCGTACTCCGTCTTGTTCCCGAACCCAACTGAGAGCGCTGTCTTGATCGGTTATTGCTTGGTTGTGGTCGTATACTCGCACTCTCCATCCTCTGTGGATACCATACTTATTCTTCTTGGCGTACGGACGGCAGCGGCGTTCCCCAAGGGCGACCAAAAAGCGGTAGTCAACCTCATGGTCGTGCTGGACATTGCACTTTGTCATCAGCCTAAACCAGCGATGGATGAACCGCCGCGGATCGGAATAATCCAGATATATCTTTTTGAGCGAGGTTTCGATGTGTAATCTTGGGTCACATGGTAGACGATCAAATTTTGGTGTAGCTGGCATGACAGGGCGAGAACCAAAGACCTCAACCTTGTCCAAGGGGTCGGCGGGCATTTGCGCTCCTAGGGAGTCCTTTGTTAGTTAAATAATTTACGCAGAGGCAGATGTAGACTCACCTCCATACATACGTTCGCTTGCACTCCGGTATAGGAATATGACACGCTTAAGACGAGGTATGATTCTTTGGAGAAGAGGATACTCAGCCCTGGACTTGGGGATGAGGTGTCTCCTGGACAAAGCGAGGTTGACGAGGCCAACATGCCGAGCGTCATGAACCCAAAGATCCTCCGCAAAGTTGGAAAAGGCTTTGCCTCGGATTTCCAGAGTATCCAACTCTGGATTGAAGTAAAAGATGCCATTTGTATCCTCCTTGCCCTCCCAGCGATACACACAACGCAGTTGAACCCTGTAAAAGTGAGATGCGACGGCTCGAGACTCGGAATTCACACGAGCAAGTTTGCTTATCGGCAGAAACTCGGTCAAGATGATTTTGTATGCCTTCTCGGGGCGGGTGGCGCTCTCAGTGTCAGGGTCATCGGGTGAAGCCTCGAGGAAGTCGACCTCGACATGCAAGAGACGCTCGTGCTTGAGTTCAAGCTCCCATATGTGCCATCGGAGCTCAAGGGGTAACCGTTTGAAATCACGAAAGGTGTCGGTTGTCTTGGAACCCGAGGGAGGGTTGAGGATTCCCAAGTTGCTGCTTACAACAAGAGGCATGCTGGCATGGGCGTTATGTCTTGTGAATAATTGTGCAAATTTGGAGGGAGAGGGGTCATTTTGTAGTCAGCGAGACATGTCCAGAGAGGAGACGTCGCTGATACCAAAGAGAAGACGTCGTCAATATTGAGTTGGCGATGTCGCAAAATCCCAGTTCAGTCTATAGTCAGGGCCGAGCAAAAGCCGTCTCTGCATTGCAATCTAGCTTCAAGCCAAAGTGTGATTCTTATCCCGGGTCGTATGGTGAACTGTCCCTCGTAATGTAAATTTCTCCAACCAGGACAAGACACCCGACCGTCATCGAGATTGCGATGATGGGAAAGTTGACACGGGCAAAATCGCGGCTCTTGACGTGTATGTGCTTCCGAAAGAGGATGTCTCGCCACAAGAGGCCAGCCAAAGATGCACTGAAGGCTGTGCTGAATGCCCCGTAATTGACACCGAGAGCCATGCTGTAAACAGTACCCCAGAAGGTTCTGTCGCTAATGGTACTCCCGTTCCGATCATGGATCTTCTCCCATGCCTGGATGATGCGGGATAGAAGAATAGTGGTGCCGATGTTGGTGCCGGAAAACTATTTGGAGTGATCAGCCGACACTCAAACTAATCGTCTTTCATAAGCTTACATTGCATAGGATCACGGAGATGAATCCCATTCCTCCAATGCTACCGACCGTACCCGTCTTGTTTGACCAATGGTACCAGCCAACTGAGAAAAGCTCTACCCATCCAGTGCTGACCAAAGCTTGGACGAGGACAAACATGGCGAAGGCGAAGGGAACCAGAGCAAATGGCAGGTGTGACATGACAGCCATGACAGTGGGGAAGGTTGCCTGGAGCGACTCGTATTTCTTATAACAGTATGACAGCAAGTCGTGCTGCTCCTCTTCTTGTTGTGAACGGGTTCGCCATGATTCATCGTGGTTCAGTTTCATGGGGCCGGACAGTGTTGACGTAGGCTCGGATCCGATGTTGTTGGTTTCCCCGGATGATGAGCCGTTGGTCGAAGGATTCGCCGGGTGAATTGGCGACTGGGGAGATCCTGGTATCGCGACGGGACTACTGTTATCGGGCCCGGATACGAACACTTTGGGAATCGGGCCGGGCATATCCGGAGTGTCATCTGGCAGGTTCCTAAGAGGTATCCCATCAGCTGTCTCTGTATTCCTAGAGGTGGCTGCCGGATCGTTGGGCGTGGACAGTTGACCAGCTTCGGCTCTTGCCTCCTCTTCTCTCCTCATTCTCTCTGCCCGCGCACGCTCAATCATGTCGCGATACTTGGCAGCCGTCTCGCGCGTTTCGTCCCGATGAAACCACCCAAAGGCAACATCCCAGCAGAACATGACAACCGCTGCGGGCAAAGTGACCCAAAAGACCTGGTGTCTGGTGCCCTTGGCACTTGCAGCATTGATGGCAAGAAGGGTGACAAGGGTAGCGGCCATGATGACGGCACCGAATGTTGCGCCTTTTTTATCCAAGAAGGGATTCATAATTTCTTCGAGGGAAAGCACCGCCTGCCCTCCTTCCCCCGAGTCCTCTTGTTCAAGTTCCTCTGCTTGACGACGGACATATGGAATGTTAGGGTTCACGGGAGGTCTGGTCTCGGCCCCTGTCGGCAGTGCGTGCATTTTGATTGTGGATGGGATAAGGTTTTCGTCGGCAAAGACGACGAAGAGAAGGAACGGGAAAAGAACCACGCCCGTGACGATGACAGGGACGATCATGTTGGCAGTATAGTCGATAAACTTGATATCGAAGGCTCCCGCAAGTACCAGGTTAGTCGGGTTCGAAGAGACTAGAATAGCGGACGCGATATTGGCGACAGCGAACTGGGTATGAATCCACGCGCTAGGATTTTTGATGTTTTCGGACGCGCGCGTCATGTAGGCGAGAAAGGCCGTTCCTGACAAGATGATAGGATCGTTGCCGACAAAGCTACCCAAAGCGAAGAAGAAGACGTAGAGGTAGAAGAAGAGCTTATGGCCAATCTTCCCACCCCATTGCAACACCTTGAACGCTAGCCACCTGATGAGACCTGAGGCATCGATTGAAATTGCAATGTAGGCCAAAGTGATGAAGAACACCATGATATCAATAGGTTCGATGTTGTGGGCGCCAATAGTGCCATCGTGGACTTCCTGACGGCCTATCGCTGAGATGGCGAGTAGTAACAGATCTGCGATTAATGGAGCCGTGATGAAGTTGAAAGGAAAGTCAAAGCGAACAAAGTGCTTTGAGACTCTCTTCTTCTTTTTGACACCGCCGGGGGGCTCATGGCTAGACTCTGCTACATGATTGGTCTCCTCGAGGATTTCGGAGCGAAGGCTTGAGGGAATTACTCGCAGCCTGACGAGGGACTCGAGAAAGAACGTGACAATCTGCTTGGGCACATAAAGCGGAATGTCGAACGGGAACAAGACGATGATATCTACACCAGGCGTCAATAAGCAGTACTCAGACTCAAAGTGCATACTTACTGGCGATGATAAAGGCGATCAGAGTTACGATAGACCGCCATTGCCTGATGGCGCTTGTATCAACCAGGGCAGACATTGCTTCACATTGAGGGGAACACGCGTTCATTCCCTTCCCCTCTCTCAAGTGGCGTCTTTCTGATTTTTTATCACAAGAATTTCTGCAAGGGGTGGGTCACATGGGGGCGGGGACTGCAGGAAGTATTGTCAGATAAAAGATACCTCTCTTTTTCGTGTTTGAGGCTGTGAATTACCGAGGCTTGCATTTGCAGGAGTAAGTGTTTGTAATTCCCTCAATCATCTCATTGGTATTGGATAGTATCTCTCCTTCATCAATACAAGAGAAAAAGCCAAACTGGCATCAAGCCTTACTCGAGGCAAATGAGCATCAGCCAGTAGTCTAAGGGAAAAATAGCTTAATTTAACAGTGCCCCCCTTTCATCCATAAAACCAGAGCAGATAGGTAAAGCTTATGATCATAAAACTCAAATTATATATAAATTTTAGAGAATAATTTTATCATTTCATAGTTCTCTTTATTTATTTTTTACTCCGAATAATGTCTCCGTGGTCCGACAAAGCCTCATTATTTCGGTACCTACAACGTACCATTTTGGGGGGGGCTCTTCGGTTAAGGATGGTCCATTTTTACTGATGCCTAACCACCTTGCATGCAGGTCTACCCTATCAAAACACTCAACCTGAATAAGAGGGTGTCACCAACCAAACCAGGCTGTGGCTTTTACGACAGACCGAGCATCTGTGCTCCCCCAGCTTTCCCATCCTCTCGCCCAGTTAACTACAAACTGTGAGGCTATGCTCACTCAGCTGAGTCTAAGCGATGCCAGAAACTCAGATGCCCAATAGGCCCGCCCAGGCTGGTTGAGAGCATGGACGAAGAGGAAAAGCGTCACGCGACCAGTTACTGAAAATGAAAAGGGCTCGGTTTCCGCCCTCCTGCTCACCATGCCATTGTCATGCACGTGTATCCGCCCGCTCGCTTTCAACCTTTTCCTATTTCATCACCGAGAGCTGCGGAAGACCCCACGTACAGACAGACAAAACCATGCAACCAGCATCTCACCATGCCGCCGCTACTTATTGATGACCGGGCTGAAAACCATGCACTGCAAGTAATCTGTGCTTGGCCTGTGTCAGGCCAATATGGCTTTGGCACTAGAATTCTGTGAGTCGACAACTTTGCCGCAAACACGCATCATGTGAACAAACCCGCTGACAAGTGCTGTGCCTCAACTATACAGCTACTACGTCCTGATTGCGACATGCCTCCTAGCAAGGAGGGAAGACTGGCTCGTTACTCCTTGTTTAGCCGCAGCTTTGGTATTGCCGGCCGTTGCTGCTTTCCATGGAATTGTTCTTGCCGCATTTCACAATCCCCGTGAGATATATCCCCCGACATGGCTGAGTGTATGGAATTGTTGACTGAGATTTCTAGATGCTGTTGACATGGACGTCTTTGGTGCCTTTCAACTTTGCTCCATTGGAATTATCGTTGCTCCAGTGACTGTCATGATGTCCCGAACCTATTTCAATGATCCTGGACGCAACACTATATTTCTCTGGACCTTTCTCCAGCTAGTTGGTCAGTTGCACTCCCCCATTCAAATGTCTCCACCCCTAACTGGTTTCTGTCTAGGACTGCTCTCTTTGGCTATCGAGTTTTACCGCATCCAAACATCTGATTGCATGCAGGGCAACTCACAACCCCTCCCTTCTTCAGATGTTTCTCATTTCCCATACACCGAAGGAAACAACTGCGGCCTGATATGTTCAATTCAAGAAGGACCATCTTCACCTATGAGAGGCGGTTCGGCGAATAACATCTATGTCATCCCGGCGCCCGGCACTCTCACATTTGGGACTGCCACCCTTCTTGCTGCCGCTTGCTCCATCCATGCTGTGCTATGTCTCGTATCCATGTGGGACAAGGTTGTAGAGACGAACTGGAAAAAGCATTACCAAAACCGTGGGACAAAAAGGCATGATCAAGCGCTTAAATCAAACAATTGGTTACTTTCTCAAAATTCTCGCGGTTCCCGTCTTTGGGGGTGCTGGGCTCGCGATCCTTATTGTCGGAGAGATCAACTTCTTCAGTGCTCAGGTCAGATACCAGACTGAACCGATGGCCAACGTCGGTAAGTGTGCCTCAAGTCATTCATATTCTTGTTCCACATACTCACATCCTTCGTCCTCTCTAAGGCCAGTGGGCTCCTGTAGTAGGCACCAGTCTAGCTATGCTCACCTCCTTATACATATTGTTGGCCAAGCATATCGCCGAAGGGGAAGATTCCGATTCGAAAATGCATCGATGCAACTGCTCCCATTGCAAGATGGACCATACTCGGGACGAGATTATTCCCACCAGGGAACTAGATGCCGCTACTGATCATCCATTAACAAATCTATACCGACAAAAGGTCAAGAAGCTATTCTTCACGGTGGGCAAGATTCTTGGTACGCCACACCAAGACTACATTACCGCGCGAGATATTGAGGCACCTAGCTCCGAGAGAATATTGGTACCTGGCCAGATATATCGCGATCCCACCCTCTCCGAGAGGCTGAATGAACGTGGCCGGTGGCGAGGGGACGATAGTCCTACGCGTGCGAGAGCAAGTAGCTTTGGTAGTAGCGTTTTGTCAAGTTCGAGCATGATTCGCACTCCATCGATGCCAGAAGAACCACAGGCTGCTGTCTTGCCGCCTAGCACAAGATCGAGGACAATATCAGACTCTTTAGACCCTGAAGCTCTTGCAACTTTTCGCTAGATAGCATGTAGAGCTATTTCTAGCCGACTGGCATCTCCGATACTTTGCGCTTCATGTTGTGAGCTTGATATTTGTGGATTTCTCTCAATAGTCTATACCATCTGTACAAACCAGCTTTTTCCATACAGTAGTTTACATAAAAGATTCAAAGCCAAAACAATCGATCCAATCAAATGCCAAACGCCTTGGTATCGATATACCATGCGAGTTGATGCGGATACCAGATGCGGTCTTCTAGCTCAGTTATCCCATCAAGGGCCGGACTTCAACTATAATAAATAACACATTTTCAACACATCATAGCATACACTAGATGCGTTTAAGAAGTGTGCTCAGCAGCCTTCTTAGCGGCCAATCGAGCCTCCTCAGCGGCAACCATATCTAATCGAGGTTAGCGTTTTTGTTCTCGGTATGATATTAGAGAAACTTACCCTTCCAGAGGTCCTGGCCCTCATATTCCTCCTTGTGCACCTTCTTTTCAATGAGCTTCTTATGCTCTGGATCATTAGGATCAACAACCCAGATGGTCTGGAACCGGCTGTTGCCCTCCTTGAGATCATTCATCTCAAACATTGCCGAGATGATCAACACGGCAAGTGTGAGGCCTTGCGCGTACACACGAGCTTGCACAACCTTGTTGGCTGTGTTCATGGGTGATCGGCTAACAATGGCGAATGCAACACCCATTGAAGCCAACCATGATGCGAAAACAATGGTGTACCTCTTTTCCCGACCATACTCCATGAATCGCTCATAAGCGCTCTGATTTTGTCGAATCAAATCCGTGGCGCGAGTAGCCTCATCCTTGTAGCTGTATCTGGGGTCTTGAGCCTTTTGATGGGCAATGCTCCATCGCTCAGCGTTGACGATGGCGCCGAATGTGCTGCTGGATGTGACGAGGAAGGACTTGAAGGGAAGGGTAAGACCGCGAACGGTCGCGTAGCGCCTGGAGCCGAAGTAAACACCTGCGAGACCGAGAGTCGCGCCAAAGACACCTCCAATGACACCTCCCTTGAGGACCTCGGCGTAATGGGCTTCCTCTTCTTCCTTGGTGAGAATCTTCATGATGGGTATTTGTTGTGTATGTAGGTAGAGAGTAATTGAAGTGGAGACAAAGAATGAAGGAAGAATGTGTGGAATTGGTCAAGTGGATGATGTGTGGTTGGGTGTATCTTGGCGTGTAATGATGAATTGTCGAGAAAAACGCGGGTAGAGGGCAAAGACGGTTTTAATATGAGACGAGATGACAGAAGAGGCGAAAACTGGAACCGGGAAAAAATCGTGCTGTATACAGTGTACGTAAGGCGCGATTCACGGGCTAGTTAAGGCGTCTGAGAGCTTATTCCAACCGTTCAAATCGTACGATGGTTAAGAGGCTTGAAGCCTAAGTGGTCGCAGAAATGAAGATATACCTACCGGCATTATATATATCATTCAACGCGCACCATTTTCATCTATTTTTATTTTTTTTTACTCTCTAACATTCCCCCTTCTCTCTACCGTCATCATTCCTCTCGTCCGTTTGCGAAATGACTGATAAACGGGCTTGACCGAACGATGCCGCAAAATCCTTTACCGTCGGCGCACGGGATGCGGCGATTGCGGCGTCTTTGCGGCGGGGTTTGCGGCTTCGGAGGCGGGTGCGGCATCTGCGGCAAGGGTTGTCGCCACGGAGAGGGCCGCAATCGCGGAAACGAAAACTATCGCCTGATTTTTATTAGAAATTTCATAAGGATTATTCATCTTGCACTTAATTCGTCTAACTTTTTCATCATTTGGAATTGCCATTTTTCGATGTGGTTGGTTGCCTTGATTGGTCAAAAATGCCACACTGCTCTCTCTCCAAAGCGCGTACTGTAACCACCTCAACGCCCATCGCAAAAGTCTGCTTAACTGGGTTGCACCTCGTCAGAGCTTAGTTATTCAACCTCGGACCTCTCGTCGCATAGGTCACCGTCTTGCCTTGAACTCAAATCGGAGCGCCCCAAGCTGCCTCAAGTGATGTTCGAGATATCAAGCCTAGGAAGTGTTTGTATTGATTTCTGCTGTTACACCCTACCTACCCTAAGAACTAATATCAAGCTCAATAACTTTGTTATCCAGCATCCTCCGCTCCGCGGACTTACCAAGATGACTGTTCAGTCTGCTACCAAACATGCGTAAATGAGGATCAGCCGTGGCAGTAGTTATCTACTCCTTGACCACATTCACGCATATCCCATGTGAAAATTCCGTCGACGGTAGCAAACTCACTCCCCTGGTGAACACCTGCACGAGCGATGCTGGGTAGAGTCTCTTACTCCACTGCTTGTTCCTGAACATTGCCAGGCTTTGAGCCTGTTTCCGCCGGGTGTACTCTATGTGTGAGCCATGAAAGGCACAAGCACTTCTTTGTTCAGTTTGAAGAAATGGCTGAGGCACACCTTGACCCTCGGCGACGACACTATTTGCCCTCCGCCGCATCCTTAAGCCACTCATGCTCCAGCGCCTCCGCGGCCGTCAATCGCTCAGCCGCCTCGTACTTCAGCAGCTTGTAGATGAGATCCGCCAACTGCTTCCGCTCCGCCTCGGGCGTAAACAAACTGGACCAGGTGGCTCCCGGCTCAGGCTCCCACAGCTCCAGCTCCTGCGTGAGGAACATTTCCAGCGTGGCGCTCTCAGATCTAGGGCCCTGACCACTGTCATCGAAGAATCTCTTCCGACAGTCCCACTTGTCCCACAAGGAGTCGGGGAGCTTTCCAAACAGCATGACAATCTCAGCTATTACCTCGTCTGTATTGGGTAGCATATAGAATAGCTGAACCTGTTGTCGAACCTCGAACAAGGTACAGCCAAGGGCCCAGAGATCAGTGAATGGACCAGGGGTAGCAGACTCTCCGAGGAGTAGCTCGGGCGGCTTGTAGCTGTCAGGAATTCCGACTGCCTTTGGGGGAGACGAGAAGTGGAATGACTCGCCAAAGTCGATGATTTTGATCTTGTCGGTGAAGTAATCGTTGAGACCAGCAAGGCTGCATCGCTCGACAAGGCATGGCGGGCAGGAACTGGGGAGGTCTCCACCGGATTCATGGCGGACTCGAAAGGCTATGGGCGGTCCGATGAGATTGGTGAGTTCGGTCTCGGGGAGGTGGTCGATGCTGGCAAGGTTGATCAGGATGTTGCCTGGGCGGAAGTCTGGTAATATTAGTAAAAGAATCACTCGCACCCATTAAAATATTTTGGTATTCTTACCTCCGTGGCAGATCTGGTTCCTGTGCAGAAAGTCCAGGGCTTGAGCTGCCTGACAGGCCAGTCGCCGGAGAGTGACGTTAGGGTTCGTCTTCATATGGCGCCAGAGGTCGGGCGACACACGAGGACCCAAGACGGGGAGAACCAGAACGTGGTGAGTTCCATTGGGGCCTCTGAAAGTAAAATGCGCGAGTGGGAGTGCTATAAACTCGGCGCCGGGTAATGTGAAGTCAAGCTGGGACGAGATCTCCATTTCGTCGAGATTGACTGTAGCCATCAGGATCTTGAGAGCAACGTAACGAGAATTCTGCGTGTCACGACAGAGCCAGACGGTCGCAAAGCCACCATAGCCGAGCTTGCGAAGGACACGATACTGCGCCGACTCGCCGAGGCAATCGCCAATCTTGACTGGGTGGAAGCCACCTTCACAGTATCCTTCTAGTGATTCGACATCGTCCTCCGGACCATCGAGATACACGCCTTCGGCGGTTGCTGGAGGGTGATCCGCCCGGTTGATGGTAAGGTAATGTCGGCGATTCTTGGTCTCGCCTTGGTCAGTGTCGCTCAAGATTGAGTCCGGCGTAGAGTTCCCTGAGGAACAGATGTCGTCACTTGTGGGGCTCGACATGATGGAACTGTGTTGGGGGGCGTGAACGGCATCAAGCGAGCTGAGGAGAACAGGAATCGAGATAAAAAGGACAAGAATGGGAGTGGTTATTGCGAGACGCTGCAAGAAATGGGGGGGTCGCCGCTGAATTATGCTAAGAAGACGTGGTGCGTGAGGGCGAGTGGCACAGGACGCTTCTGTGATACTCGCCAGTGTGAAGCCGCCGCCTTCCGTTTAATGCCACTTTTCAAGAGCTCACCGCCTTCTGATTTAAGCGAGAATGACGTATGAGCCACAACCACAGCAGTAGGCCAGCACTGTGGGGACAGCACCCCACATAAGGAGCCACACTAATCGATAGAGCCGCCGTTCCTGAAACACAGTGGGGCGACAAAACACCTCAGGTAAAAGACGACATCCGGCCATGACTAGAGGAGTCAGAGCTGATTGACAAAAACCAGGTGTACATTGAGGGCCGTCGTACTCTCTTCGTAGACTCATGTATTGGTCATGGACCCAAACCTCATAAAAACACGGGTCGCGTGGATCAAAGGGCCTGCCTTGTGTTTGATGATTGCTGCTCACAGGCCGAGTTTGATGTTCTGACTCCCAAGAAATGATTCCCTTGTTAGCCGTATGACTCTTTCATCAAACAAACACTGTGCTCATGTCGCTTTTGTTCTCTTCACTTATCTCGGGAATAGGCTACACCGAGCCCGTTTTGCGGAACGTCATACTTGAAGATAAACCGGGGTGAAATGGGCCTTATCAGTGAGTAGAAACATTCTGTGATTGGCATCTTAGCCCCCAAGCTCGGAACGCGATTAATGTTTTCTTCTTTCATTCGCTTACTGAACTCTTCCCTTTGCTTCGAAATGAATCATTCTATGCCAGCACACCCGGGCATCTGTAGTTCTTGCTCTCACTCCGTGGCAATCTCACTCGTTCTTCAAGCTACTTCGGGTCCAAGCGGCTTGAATCTTCTTCCAGGGGAATGTACGCCAGCTGAATCATGAACAACCCTAGTCCAACATGTGACCACGGGCTTGTTGCGTACATCTGCTTGATGTTGGAACTGGCGCAGCTACTTCCAACCACATAACGTCAGTATAAGCATAAATTGTCTACAGAGTGATCTAAACTCTGTGATATAGGCTACTAATACAAGCTACTAAACCACAGAATATGTTTAGTCTGCTCATACTCCTTGAGGGTCGGAAATTATCGTCAAGACCACCACAGAAGCAAGCTTTTCCATTTACCCTACCCTGTAACTCGGCACGTGAGGAAAGAAATGACACCATGAGCGAAAAGTATAGAAAGATGAAGTCACGCCGATTAAAAATTAGCTATGGACAATGTTATCTTCCCTCATGGTGCGTGCCCAAAGTTGACACCAGGTCGGGTCTCAGCTGTCCGATTATCACACGGCGATGACCCATAAGTCCGGCCCGGGATCGGCCCCGCTTGGACCAGCTTTCCCGGCACGGGGCCGTAAAAAAACTTGAGACACCAAAGCACTCGCCCTCGGCCAAGTTCGTAAAATGTATCAACTTTAGAGCCAAGTTAAGAGTATTTTACCTAGGAAAACTCTCTAAAAAACCACGCTGTTATTTTTTAACCTCGTTGAATTATATGCTATCTTTTTCTTATATTTTTTAGAGTTAATTTTTAGCCCCTTTTTGCGCTGATAACTGGAGAGTGTTGATTTAGTATCTCAAGTTTTTCTACGACCCCGTGCCCGGCTAAAGTGGTCTGGTTTTGGTCCTCAAAAAGCGGGGCTCCTTGTAAAGCGGCCTATTTTGCAAAGTCGCGAATGCAGTCCCTCGCTCGGTAACTATGGCTTGGGCTCAGTCACCGCACCGCCACACCGCCACACGCACCTTGCCCTGTTTTCTCCGGTTTCTTCGGGCGACGTCAGGCATCGATCGACCCCCTCGGTTGCAGCACTACATCCAACGAAGCCAGCCAACAGGCCGCAGCGAGGTAAACTAAGCGTCAACGACTCATCATGAGATTTCCAAGCTGACTTCTGAGAAAAGTCTGACTATTCATGACCGATAAGCAACAAAACACCTGGCGACGTATGCCTTGATCCCCCGGAGGTAGCAAGCGTTGCAAGTCAGGTAGCCAAAAGCATAGAGGCCGTCATGGTGCGTTGTAGACCCTAGATAGACCTGGAGACTCTGGCTGACATCTTCCTAGGGGTGCATCATTGAGGATCTTGATCCACAGGCGGAATTCCCGGCAGACGAGACCCGGGACGCTCCGCATTACATCGAGGGGAAAGGGCAACGGATATCTTGGCGCAACTGTTTTGTAACCGTCTTCGAGAGGGATAAGAACGGCCAGATGCGCGTTACGAAAAACGTATCCCAAAGGCGATGGGCAAACAACACTTCCCCTAGATGCTGATCTCTATCTCGCAGGCCCCGGAGGGAGGGTCAGGCAGGAGTCGGCATGATGACTTGTTGATTCTTAAAACGGTATTACCAGACTGAGATCTATTGCAACACGATAGCCTACCCTCAACCCGAGCCCTACGTTTATCGTAGCCCGATCGCTCGTCCTCCAAGGGATGGACATGGCAACACAGCCGGTCGGGGAGGCCCCTTCTTGTTGCTCACTGTGATAAATGGTACTGTCAATGATTCCCGCGTATATCCCCGGGCCAAACAAATTTCTGACAGGTTCATCCTGGGCCCCTGATAGTGTAATATCGGAGTTGAGCATCAGCCTCACCCCTCGTGGCAGGAGAATTTCTCGTTTCCCTCCCAAGTCGGCCTCCACCTGCACGTCAAATAGCGTGCGTGCGATATACTCGACCTTGTTCTCCTTGACGTCGAGACTCATGATGCAGTCGAGACGCCCGTCCTGGGGAAACATGACCTCGACCGCGGCTCTGCACATGCACTCCTCGCCTGTCTGGATGTAATCTCTGGTGATGGCGCCAGCCATGTACTCGGGGAACAAACCCGGAATCTTCTGAGGAAAGGCGAGAGAGAGACGTTGCTGAGGGGATGGGAAGATGTTGACGCGATGATGCGAGGAATCGCTCGTCATCGGACCGCTCTGATGTAGACTTGAGGGGAACGAATCCCAATAGGCATTGATCATGTCACGGGTGGCGGCGCTTTGTTGCTGCGAGTCCAAAGTAGGGCCATCATGATGAGAAACGTCAAGATCTGTTGAGCGTTGCTGCGGTATGCTCAGACTGGGGTGGACGTCACTGTGGGAGACATCAAGTGTCGCCAGAACTCGATCAACGTCCGGGCCTAGGGTCGGCTCATCGTGCCGCGAGGTTTCGGTGGTTGTCAGGCTCATGCCTTGGACGCCTTGGTCGTTGGCTGATGTTGGTAGTGTCGGCTCTGTGGGATCTACTTGCCTGGTAAGAAGGAGCCTAGAAGGCGCACCTGGAAACACTTACAGTCCAGTTCAAGTTTGCCCACGAAATCTCGAACAGAAGAGTGAACATCCAAGGCAGCCACACGCTCTGCGACCTCCTTTCGTGTGGTCACAGGGAGTTGTACAAATTTCAAAAGTGTCGACTTGCTAGAGCGTCGCGTGTGTGCAAGATGGTAGGCAAGAAAGGCAAGCATCCCTGCCCGCCGAAAGATCCTGGCTGTCTGAGTCTGCGTCCGAGAGTTGAGTGCGGCGCGTAGCCCATTCGGCACCCTCTTTCGTGTCCACTCGCCGGATACCTGTTTTTGGAATATCTTGACTGCACGGGACGCTTGCTCACGGGGAGGGGCTGCTGCCACGTCGTTAGATGTCGCCATACTGTGAGAGAATTCGGGTTGCAAAGGTGCATTTGCGAATGTGAAGGAGGGAAGCAGATTGTAAAGTGGCATATGCCGAGTTATAAAGTGGTAGGCAGCAGAGCTGAAAGTGCGGGGATTGGCAGTTAATCGCCCACGCTTTTAACGACATGCTTGATCTATTGGTGGGTATAGCCTGCCCACTCAGGGAACATTATAGGAAAGACGTCGAGATGCAGGCTCACTTTTGTGAGTCCTTGGGGGCGGAAGAGAGAAGATCTGACGGGGGGGACTGGTGGGCGTGAGAACAGTTGGAAGTGATCTATAAATTGGTTGCTCCTCTCCAGCAATGAAGCTCAACAGATCTCAAGTACAGACATCAATCACAACTACTGCGTTGCTTGAACATACCCATTACTTCATTATGAGCTATCTTCCTCACTCCAGAAGCATCGTGCCGGTGGACGGACCCGTCAGGTACTTGTACAACCTGGCAAACCGTACTGGCTACGAACACAAGTCGGTCAAGTTCTGGTCGCTGTGGCTACAGTACGAAGGCTTTCCAGAACGCGATTGGCTCGTCACTACCGAGCAGCCACCCGATGGGTCGGAATCTCTGAGGCGCGTCGACATTGTCATCGACAAGTACGATCCGAACGAAGATACTCTCTCGTCTGTCGTGTGGGTGGAAGCCAAGAAGCCTGGTGGCGATTATAACACTGTGTATCTCCAAGGGCTCGATGCTGGCCAACGTGCCATTGACTACGACGGTCTCTATGGCGTCTACGTCGTCACCACCGTCGGAACCGCTTTTTGCATGTGGTACCTACTGGGTGGGGAGGAACAGTTGACCCCGCTGAACAGCCCGGGATACATCGATGCTGATTCTGAGGAGTCCCATGTCATGATAGAGGGGATTGCCGCGATCAAAAGCAGTCCTCCTTTCCGAGTAGCGACAACCATCCCCAGCCAACCTCTGCCCGCACCTGACGCTCAAGAGACGCTGGGTCACGATACCTGGGATGGTATTGACGTGGCATCTGACGAACAAACTTGGACCGGCCAGGACGATAACGAACAGGGGATGAGCAATGAGCAGGGGCAAAGCTACGGCCAGGTACCGCAAGACGAGGGCCATGGTCAGCAAGAGCCGGATCCGGGGCCCTCTGGCGTGGGGGCCTCGGGAGGTTCTACAGCCTCAACCAAATATCACAAGGTGCAGGTTGTGAAGAAGGGGTTCCTGGGCAGTGACTATTGCTTCCAGGATCACCGTGGAAAGGAGCGCAAGACAAAGAAGGCTGACTGGGCGAAGGGGAAGTACAAGGGTCAGAGAGTTTGGGTTTACAAGGGTGGGCACAATCACTACTACACGAAAGAGTTGCCTTGACGGGTGTCATGGCGAGCTACACGGGCGGCTGGTTCACTCCCAGAAGGCGAAGAGGTCTATTTCCAGAGAGCCGCTATATTATTTTTTTATTTTCCTTATAACGATCAACTAGCCCTGCGCCTGTCATTACCAAGCCTGATATGAATATCCGACGCCTAAGCCTGTATATGCGTGAGGAAGAAGTAGTAAACGGCATAGGAGAAACCTCCCAATACTGCCATTGTAGTTATATAAGATAGCGTAACTGTAAAGCAAGCGAATTATGTTTAATTAGTCTTTTGCTTGCGGCAGACATTGACATTCCTTCACCTTGTCACTTTGTCGTTGGTGTGGCGCTTGGCCAATCAAGCAGCTCTAGCACTCGACCAATCAAATCCATGCTGATCGCCTATGGCGGGTATTTAAGTCCCAAGTTCCCCCTGAACATGCCGTGGAGCCAATTCAGACTTCAACCAGCACAAATGGCAGGACAAGGCATGTTACACTGCGTCTCCGTCAGGTGCCGAATCTGTCGGTTCCTCTTTCAGCCGGGAGACAAAGTCATCGCCGGTAAGCTTGCCCACGATTGCGCAGTAGTCTACAGACTGACCTGACGTGTAGACCTGGATGGCCGCTTATTCGGTGAATTCCCCTTTGGCTCAGGCCACACGGACAAGGACCTCGGGGTCCTCCTCCGACCCTGCAAACCCAGCTGTAGCTGGTGTGGACAGCATGACAGTGGTCGGGTTCTCGGCTATCACGCCGGTTGTCTTGCACTCTGTTCGCTACCCTCTGGCGCCTTTTTGCACGCGACGGAATACTCGTTTGAACCGGATGCTTCCGAGGAAGAGAGGCGCCATAGATGGACTATTGCTCTCCTTGCTGACAGAATGAGCAAGATGCACTTGCCTGTACCAACGGAGCTTCGCTTTCTTATAGCACAGCACCTTGTTCCCGAATGTGCGACTGCTGCGGCTCAGCAGGCGTGGCATGACCGCTGCAGTCGGGACAGCGACGTCGATCTATCTTTGGACATCTGGGCCGAGTATGCCTACATAGACGGTATCCGGTATATTTCGTATATATCGAACCAAGCTGTTGAGACATGTACAGCCCGCCAGATTCAGGTTGCCGGAGGGCGTCCTGCCACGGCCCTGTACGTCTTGGAGGATCACCTGGGCATCAGAGAGTTGGTCTTTGGTGTGGAAACGGAGCATAGGCCAACCACACGTTCTAAAAGCGGCCTCTGGTGGCGGACTGTCCCTCTCACTTCAGGGAGACTGAAGATAAAATCTGACGTGAGCCCTTCATCACGAAGTTATGATTTTGCGACTATATTCATTAACATGTCCGGTAGGGTCTGAAGCTTCGCCATGTTCTTTCGACACCAGCTGTATCCAACAAGTTATGGCGTCTGCCAATGACTCTACCCGAGTTACGAGACCTTCGTTTCTTGACGTTTTCCCCCGATAATGCCCTAAAAATAAATATGTTTCGGATGGTTCCTCTGACCCTCAATGATCCTGATGTAATAGGATACTCTGTATGCTGGGGAAAGACACTAATGACGCTACACGCACACAGGGTTGGTGAGGATCTCTCATTCTACAAAGACTTTTCGGCAGCGTATCCCCGTGCTGCCTGGATACACATACCAATGAGCTCTGGGGAACGCATCTCGGAGATCTGGGGTCGACGTGGTAAGATTCACGACCATATGGGTCTATTGGTAAGATTCGGCCGTCTATTTTACCACGCGTAGTCTCGTTGACATCTGGAAAGTTGAGGACAAACAAAGCAAGACAGACTGCCATCGGTCTTCCCATATCACCCCGTCTGCTGTTGCAAAATGGGCGTATCAACCCATCTTGGACGCAGTTATGTGACCTTCCAGAAACACCGAATCGCCTTTTCTTCAGTCTCTCACGTCTGGGTGTCCACCTGCTGAGTACCAAAGAGATGAGAAATCCGAATGCTACCTTGTCAATGCCTACACCCATGTCTTGTCCGAAAACACTCGGGATTCTCGACTACTTCTACTCTGCTGCATCTCTCGAGGAGGTAGTAGAGGTTACACCCTGTCGGGTCAAGTTGGCGACCCATTCACTTATTAGCGGACTAATTTTCCAGTATGCGAATGGGGAGCGGGCATGCGTCGGTGACATCAGACTGGATTCTCTTGGTGAAACTCTTCTGGTGCAACCCGAGAGCAGACTTCACCTTGCCTTCAAAATGGACCGCTCTGTTGGGCCACATGCAACCAGGTTCTGCCTGGATAGTAGTCTCGACGAAGGGACTCCTGAATGGCTATCTTTACCTTTGATGGGCGTGCTTGAGTGGTGGTTTGCTTATGGGCATTGCAAGGTATACCACCAAGGTAGAGAAAGCCCGTCATTGTTTAACTAGGTAACTGGTGGCCTAACTAAAAACTATAACGCTACACGGTGTTTGCGGTTTCGTCTAGGCCGGGGTGAGAGTTGACAAGAGCGGAATGCTGAGGTCTTTAGCTTCGCTTCTGACTTCCCTTCCCTATTGAGTGCGAGATCAGCGAACATGCCTGTCGGTAGTTGGGCGTGACAGCTGAGTCTCGGTACGGGAGTACCAAGCATGCCCTCATTTGCCCAAGCTCGAGCTGTAAGCACTTTATTATCGAACAAGCAATTATACGATAAAGGGGATAGATGGAAGTTCACTACCTACTTCACATAAAAAATGGGAATCATATGACTACACGGAAAACAACCTTGACTTGATAGCCTCTCACTGCTCAGACGAGGTTTAGGGCGGGATTGCCTCGTCGTCACGTTTCTAGCAAGATCGGGGGCAGTCTCAGAAGTCGGGCGGTAACCCATCAGATGCCGCCCCAGATGAGATGAGCTGTTTGTGCCATGCCCGACCTCGAGTGCATGATCCGAGCTAGACAGCACTAACAGACGATATTAAAAAAAAGATCTGCGCTATTTCGAGTCATGGTTACTTGATTCCTTAAGCTACCGCAAGGTCCTTTTTGTTTTTAAGCCCAGCTCGGAACGTCAGGAGCGCTTGGCGAGCTGAGTACACGACATGGAGGCTTGGCCTGCCAACTAGCCACATTGGCGATGCTCTCCCTAGGTACCTCCGATAAAGGTATTACTATATTTCAATCCCCTCTCTAGCGGGAGAGGGGTTAAGCTTATCAAGGTAGGTGCATTTATTATAGACCCCCGGGTAAAAGTGCATCACTGCAGATGCCCCAGTGCCTGAGCCTTTTATGCCTGTGGGCCTTCCTCCAAAAGTTCCTCAGCGACCAACAGCATATTATAATCCATGCATCGGGTTGCCGCTTCTCTCTCTCCTCTCCACTCTCTCCGACCTCGTATTCTTAACTCTTTAACCCCTGCCAATTCAACAGAACGGAACATTTGGAGTATTGATAAGACGGCGAAATGTATGTTTCTGACATCTTGGATCCAGCGAAACTAGGATAACTTGTCCTCATCACTATCTATCCCTTCCTCGATCTCTCTCATACAAAATGCCCGTGGATGCAGCTGAGAAGCCAGGAACCCTTCCTCACGGTGGCAACTGGGCAGTTGTAAGCGAAATGCATAAACGAAAAATCCCAAGCACCTTCCAGTCAAGGCAGTCGGCTAGAAATTTGACGCACCCAACCAACAACAACAACATGCCCCAAAGTCGGACCATGCTGGACGAAAAAGACTACTAGGTCAACCTTGGACGAATAAAATGCTCGTTTCCGAGTCTGAAGCTTCATACGACATGGCATTTTCAGTTGAGAGTGCCTCAAGGGAGCCCGGCCCCCGCAGGTACCCCACGTACAGCGCCCGTAGACCGCATCAGTTGAACCTGAGGAGGAAGCTGAATGCGGCAGGAGATTAGCAGAAGATGAAATCCAGAGAGCCAACAACATGCCTCAAGGCGGCGATCGGCCCGAAGTGAACTGCCAACAGCATGGCTAGCCAGGCAATACAGCATCGGGCCGTCGGCGCCCTGCAATGCTATACGCATCCTACATGGGATACGAGTTGTAAACGGGACGAATGCATTGCTACCAACAGATAAGCCGTCGTCTCAACTATATAAAGAAGATGAAATGTCGCTGTGTCTTCCCTCCATCCTACACCTTCATCACCACCAATACAACCAGACCCCAACAACAACAACAACAAGCCACCATGCAGTTCTCTACCCTCTTTACCGCTGCTACCCTCCTCATCACCGCCGTGACCGGTGCGGCCGTCCAGCAGCGCGACGACGCTGTCGTCTCGGAGGAGGCCACCCACGAGCTCCTCCGCGCCTACAAGGACTACGAAGAGACTGGCCTCCAGAAGCGTGCCTGCAAGTGGGGCAGCTGCTCCAACTGCTACGAAAAGTACTCGTTCTGCCACCAGAACAACCCCATTAGCACCATCAACTGGTAAGTTCTTGGGCTTGGTTGACATGGAACTTTTGCTGATGCTGATGCCCCTTTCAGCCTGATCACTTGCAGCAAGTGCCCCGGCAAATGTTAAGCTGACCATGGGCAACTCCCTGCCGGTCAATTGCGGTTTCATTTGTTGAAGTCGACGCAGGGAGAACAAAGAGTTGGTTGTCAGTCACACGGAGAGCATATCTGAGTAGGAGACCAAAATATTTTATTAGAGCGAGTCAATACGAGATCTGTGTCTGATTTGTGGTGCCTGTTGGCATGTCTGCTGCTACCTCTAGCCCATGTTGCCATCGTTCATGACCTGCAAGAGCCAAAAGCCGCGGTGTCAACATTTTTCTCAAATCTCAGAACGCATCCGGAACCACGTATGAGCCCAGACCTCGCGTGCACTGGGTCGCTGGCTGGGCTCGTAGACGAAGATCTTATGTCGTTGAAGCCAATAGGCTCCTATAGTAGGCACCAGCCTAGTTATGCTCGCCTCCCTGCATATGTTGTTGACGAATTATCTTCATCCCCTAACTATAATAAGATGTTACGCCAAAAGTCTGACAACACCCCACAGTGTGAGGGGTTAAAACGAAAAATCGCTTACTTTTTAAAAAGTATTTAAAAATATAAATAAAATTCTAATAATTCTAATAATTATATATATAATACTTTATCTTTTAGAATAGTTTATAAGATCTTTTTCGTAATTTTTACTTCTTAATTAAGTATAATATAAAATTATAAGCTTTTCAGCAACGGTGGTATCGCTAGGGCTTTTGGTCGGCCCAAGGTCCTCGAGATTGTGCATGACCCCAATGCTTATGACGTGGATTTGCTCTCAATCTCTGACGACAAGACGGCTGGGATCTACTCTTTTCCCGAGTATCTCCGCACGGAAAAAGGGAGGAAGGAATGGGATTTGCAGCAGAGTTCCTCAGAGAGACGTGAGAATTCATCATCATCGAGCGAAGAGGGCGTCGTTAAGCAGAAGCTAGCTCGCTTTGCGCCAAACCCGAACCTCTCATTGAACATTGGAATTAAGCCCAAAGCCCGGGGCGTGTTCATTGCGTTCGCTGTTATTGGGACTGTGATGCAGCTGTTTGTCTTGGTATACGTTGGCCTGACGAGATATTACTTCAAGTGGCTGAGGAAGGGCCATGAGGGTAAGTGAATAGTCGCATATTCTTGTCGATTGGGAAACTGATGAGGTTCACAGACAAATACGCGTTCCCATTGACCGTCGCAGGAACAGTCCTGCTATGTCTAGGAATGGGCTTATGTGCTCATCTTATCTCGAGCAAGACTGAGGAGCGGGTATACCACAGAGCCAACCCAAGCGATTCAGCAAGCAAGCCAAGAATGTACTAGGTTCAACCTGGAAACCAGAACTTGGGAGACCAAGTATCTGATGCCTTTGGCTATTCCGACGCCAAGTTTCCTCTCAAGAGGTACATCACATCCTGGAAGATTACCGCCAAAAATCCTTCTACCAACAAAACTGTATGGACCGCTGTTTTCGCAACCTCACTTGGCTTTCTCGCCCAATTCCTCGGACTGAGAGCTTCCTATTCGTCAGTGGCCGTGATGCAGCTGGGAGTCACACTCTTCATGACTGTCGTCCGCGCGGGTTTGAGGACGCAGAGGTTGAGGGATGACGACAACCTCATGGCGGATGATCCAGACTCTTTCCTCGGACACGAGCTGGATTTTCTTGCTTTGATGCTTGCGAAACCTCCTGCCCCTGGTCGCTCCAACAAATGTGTCACTGAGAAGTGGAGGATTTCTAGTGAGCCGGACACCCGCCATGTTGTAATTCCCTCCAAGACATATGACAGCGTCAAGCCCTATCTCCTGAGGCCGCCATCGGTAGCGCTGGAACACCTACCCGATATTACCGGATTTCACGTACCACCCGGGCCAGCTGCCGCCTCATACCGTATTACTGATGCCAACCGCGAGGTTCTACGTTGGCTGTCCATTGTATATCGCATCGAGAGGGAGCGGTTGCCTCAGAATGATGACGACCGTGATATGAAGGCTATCAGTGCTGCCGCCAAGGCCTTCTTCTTTCGCAGTCGCCTTCTTGAATGATTGGGTTACATGGACCAGGCTCTGAGAACAACAGGAACTGGGGCTCCAAATATGTCCCGGTGAGAGATGTTGCCATTGTTCTAACACAGGCCATCGAGGACACCATGATGATTCTCTGGGCTTCACACAAACAACATCCAGTCCGGCTTCATGAGTCTTGGGAAAAGGCCTTTTTCGCCTACTGGTCATTCAACTGTTCCATGGGCCTAGAGTTTTACAAGAGCCGTTTGCAGATGTCACTGAGGAGATCAGTGGACAGCCATGGCATTCCTGACGGGCCTTGGAAGGCTGACACTTCTGACATCGAAGCTGTGCTCAGTTTGTGGCTCTGGTCGATGAAGGAGCCAACCAAGGCTTACGACGAGGAAGACCCGGACATCAAGACAGTCGAGCCACGCATAAACCGAATTCTCTCGGTCCATTCGGACACCGCCCATACAGACGCCGCGGACTGTGATGATGACATTCATGAAGCCATGCAGTTGAGCTTGTGGCATAAGAGAGTCAACAACGGATTGCAAGCCTATAAATTGAGAAACTATCACCTGGCTAAGTTGGCCAAATCTCAACATGCCGTATGGTGGCGAGAAGGATACGAGTTCGTCACCAACACCAATGGTCCCCCAGTGGCTTCAAATGAACGGCGGCGGTTCTTTGGGTGGAGCAACATGGAGAAAACTCCAATGAAAGGACTGTCTGTTTCTCATGAGATGATGCCCTCCAACAGCTCCCTCCTCCTGGACTATGCCCAAGAGCTCTACAGCACTTTCTTAACGGCCATTATGCAAGCTGTAGAAGACCTCGGTGGGAATTCACAAGCGACGCGATATGGGGAGTTTATCGGTGCCAGCAACGAGACAGTTGACGAGATCCAAGCTGCTCTTGTCACAAGGGGTTTGTGTGACGCCGACGAAGCATTCGCATGCACCATCCCGACATTGAGGACCCAAGGATTGCTGCAACCTCCTGAAGAGGCCATTGCAATGGTTGGGAAACTAGCTGATAACCACCTCAAACAGAAAAGATGGAACAAGTACGCCGGGCTTGCCAACTGGCGCATCCGGCTACTGCGTGATAACGTGTCGTAGCGTAGCCATGAGCAAGACCCGACCGAGGCAAAGGAGGCTACGAAGAAGCTGAGGGCACTCGTCATCGACAACTGTAAAGGCTTTCTTCAAGCCCTGGAAGGGGATGACGAAGCTTCAATCGCCGGTTATCGAGGTATTGTCCATCTGCTTGATCGCTACAGCAAGGACGAGACCATCAAAAACATTCCCTACGCCGAGAGCGATCAGGGGACTGGATCAGGTGGAGGGTCTGGTGCACAGGTAAAAAGTCTAGCAGATATAATTGTGTACTGCGGAGAAGCTGCCAGGTCCCGGCTGGAGCAAAAGTATCCACTGAGCGCAGGAAGTGAAGACGAGAGGCTCCTGAGCCGTTTACGGGAGCATGGGATGTGGAAAGACTAAGGCGGTTTGTTGCAGCACCGTTTTTGGAATTAGGTGTGACGAGTAACAGGCTTCTAGCCTCCCAGTTTTAGACTGCCACGGGGTGGTTGTTAGGCCTTGTTTTAGTTCATGTTTGGCCATGTCTTTGTATTCACTATGAGTCTCGACGTAGTATTCTGGCCACAGTACCGACAACCTCGTGCTCTAGAGAAAGACACTTCCCGTAAATTTCATCAGACCCGAGGCGCGTGCTCTGGTGTTGTTCTCTTGGAGATACTCGCGACTCAAAATCACATGAAGAGCATTTACCAGCAACCCTTCCACTTGCCCTGGTTGCACTGCTGAGCTAAGACTCAGTTAGCAAACCTGTAACAATTCGTCAAGGATAGGAGAGAAAGACTTACGGCAAATGGCAAAGCAGCTGCCACAGCGGCACCCAACAGCACATCCCGTGTTGCAAACGGCGATGCAAAGGCTGAAACCCTTGGGATCTTTGCAAGCGCGAGCCTGAAGGGTGGACTCATCGCGGGCCTCAACAGCGGTGCTGCCCTCGGTGTAAGAGACACCGGCGTTCCAGGCGGCCTGGATGACGGGGTCGGTGGTGTCGACGACACCCTCAAAGTCGGAGAGGCTAGCTTCCTCGGCCGCGGGGGCGGCGAAGGCGAGGGTGAGGAAAGAGAGGAAGTAGGTGACCTTCATTTTGGTGGATGGTTGGTTGTTTGGGGGTTTGTTTGGTTGTTGATGCTGTGTTGATTCTGTGTTGATGTTGATGCTGTGCTGGTGCTGGTGATGAGGGATGAAAAGACAACAGAGATCGTGGCAACTCACCACCTTCTTATACTTTTCTCTTCCTTCGAGGTGGGCGTTTCTCATTCTCTCACTAGACTTAGAAGCTCATGATGTCCATCTACGCGATCCTCATGTTCGGCGGGTCTGATCCGAATAGCTTCCAGTCATGCTGAGGTTTCGGACTTTGCGACTGGATCTCACCCTCTACAGCTAGCTGTGCCACAAGTCTGCCTTCTAGAACACAATAAATCCACTAATGACAATGAAGTTCATCAGTGTAAAGTTCACTTTCACTGACCGAGCGTTTGTGTCGCTTCGTCGGCGTTTAGGTGTTCAAAGGGCGACAGTCCGAAGCGCTCCTTCAACACCTGCAACTATTTGTCGTAGGACTTGCATCTCCGGCTTAATAGCCTTTAGCTCATAGGCCCGCCTAACCAGCCGGCAAGGGCCCGTGAGGCCGCGCCGCATCCGATACGTCGCTTCGTATAACATGCAAACTAATTCTCGGCTAGCCTTTTTTTCAATGGTTTTTATGCTTTATAGACAGGCCTCCCTGTCCTGTCGTAGCATTTCAAAAGTCCCCGTCGAACCAACAGGCAGTTTACTATGGGTTCTAGAACTCGATGGCATCGTCAAGTCAGCTGACTCGAGCCAAGACCAGTCCCACGCTCACATCTCCGAGCCCCTTGTAAGCTCATGTTAAGCGCGCAGATGGAACTATTTGGGGATCTAAGCGATCCTTCGGCCCCCCGCTGCCGAGATTAACTGGGATCTGGGGCGCGTGTGGACCATCACCCCAGGATGCGGGCGAGCAAGGCTTCACAGGGGTCAGAGTTTGTACAAGCTTAACGATCTCGTGTGTCGGTTATCCCGGCTTCAACTATGATAAAGAACACATTTCTAACGTACAAGCTTAACGAGGATGCTCGGTGCTCAGAGACTTCTTCAGCAATCTGCCCTATGACTAGGAGTTGTTGTCGTCCCCCACAAAGACATGTCGCCAAAGTGAAGTATACTTCAGGTCGCAGGTCGTCCCTATCTTGTTAAAGAACCTGCTCCCGAGCGGAGAGTCACACAAGCTAGGTACTGGGTCTCGATGATTACTGGTTCCGTCTGATGCGATGGGGACAAGACTGTTGTACTGCCTCGGCCGTGTATCCGGAGAGAGCTTGGTCGGGCGTACAGGGCAGAGTCGTATGATATGATGGTCATGATATGCTGGACAGTCGTCTTAGAGCCAACACTCACACTTGCACAAAGGTTGGGGACTAGGTTCCTTAGTTGCCGGCCCGGCCCGCTAGTCTTCAAAAAGCTTGGCCATACCGTTTCCACTTATACTGTAATGGGTAATTACATTATTACTATTTCCTAGAATGTCACTCCTTTACCACTACTCTAATTCATCTCCTCGATGTAGTTAGCCAACCCACCACTTCCCTTGTCAGCACGAACAACGTGATACCCTGTCAGTTGACTCCCTTGGCTGTATCCGCCTTAGCTGGATTCAACCTGCATCATGCCTGACCCACTCGCCTCGACTAAGTCGGCATCGCCAGTTGCCAGACAGCAATCGAAGAGGATCTGCAAATCGTTCATTGAGCTCGGTCCGAGTCTGGCAACGTCAGACCAGGGAGTTTGAAACGGAGGACCTGCAAAACCACACGACCACGAGGCATGGCCGGGACTGAAGGATTTAGGTTCCACAAGGCGGCGGGTAACGTTGTAGAGGCACGACGAACCCACTCAACGCCAATAGTAGATGAACAAGTCAAATAGCAGCATTTGCGTAAAGACATGTCTTAGCGAGCTGATAACAAACTTCAGTAATGGGTTAGTCCATCCTGGAAAGTAACCTCTTTCCATCGAGGTCTTGAGAGAGAGAGAGGGAGGGGGGGGGGGGGGAGGGGAGCAATATGCCACTCTTTTTCATCAAAGATCACTAATGATTTCACGGAAAAGCTTCCCCGAGAAACAAGAAAAGTCGGCAAGTGCCTTGTACATGGGTTTATGACTGGCCATGATCTTTTTTAGTTAGCACTGTCTTGGGTAGGACGGAAATGTTTCAGGGGAATGGCAAGGGGGAAGGACCGTAGTCTATCTTGATTGATGATGGGAGCTCGTTGATTACCCTGGGCTTGCTCGAAGAAACGAGTAAGGCCTTAGGGGAAAAAAAAAGGCCTGTCTGGATTCTATTCGTTTTCTGTATAATAAAATACGTCCCCAATGTTCAAAAGTTGCTATATATCAAAGTCCCAAGTCTTAGACTGATCCGGTTCAGTACATGTTTCCTCTGAAGGGCTTTAAATGTTAGGCAAGGCGAAGAAGACATCGTTCAGTCCATCGTTAACGTCCAAGCTGAGGGGGAGATCCGGCGAGAAGACGTCTTCTCTGTCTGAACAGTGCCAAGCCTAGCAGGTCTGATTGGTAGTCTGATGTGGCACAGTGTCGCCATCAGACGTCATGTTGGCCTTGCTGAATGATGCCGGGAATGATCTTGGCGTGACTTCAAAATGCCTCTTGAACTGCCGGTGAAGATGCGCACCCGTGATGTTCAGCTCTTGGGTCCACCGTCCAAGCCGTTCTAATCTCAACGACCGCGACGACGATAGCCTGTGCGCGATTACATAGTATTCGACCTAAACTCCATAGAGAAAGGGCGAATTGGGGGTGGGATCACGACGGGAGACGGCGAGCCATCTGGTCGTAGTCAAGGCGTCGGGGGGAAAAGGAATGTAAGTGCTCATAGATCAGAGCAGGAGAGATACTTTAATAGAGGTCTTGTGGAAGGTTTAGATTTGTTGCAAGGAGAAAAAAATGAGGGAGCGTTCAACTGAAGTCGAGACAAAGTTGTTAGGGCCATGGCTCTGATTGGCCAGTTCAACACTAGTTCCTGATCGCCGACCATGGTGTTTTGAGCTTCTATAAAAAGAGGGCACTGAATAAGAAATGAACTGTTTCGGAATCTTCATTGTCAGTCATCGTTCACCTTCAGGAGCCGTTAGCCTGACATCATTCGCCTTCATTGTTGTAGATCCAAGTTATATCTTCAACCGAGGCTAGACACAATAAGAACACCAACACGCTTCTCTGCTATGGACAACTCTGTTGCTGCAAACACCCTGAGAATGGCTGGAGGAGTATGCTGGTCGATACCGGTAATCGTACACATCTTCTCTTGCAAGGCAGAAAAACAACTGATATTGACCGTCATCACTCAACAGCTCTTGCCCCGAATCATCAAGAATTATCGACGTCACAGCACCGGCGGAGTTTATCCTCTCATGCATCTTTCATGAGCCTTTGCTGGCATCCCACTTGGTGTCTACAACGTGGTTTAAAGCCTTAATGTGCCTCTCCAGGTCCAACCTCACCTACTTATCTTGCTGAGTCTCGTAACTTGGTCTGAGTGCAAGTATTACGGAGACGAATGGACACTCGTCAAGATTCTGAGTGTTTGCTTCACCGCTGCATCAATCATTGGGGTCGTTGGGGCTGGCCTGTACTTTGCTCTGCGACATGCATGGGAGAGGGGTATCGGATGGCCTATGACGCCCATGGCTGTTTTTGTAGTGGTTTTACTGGGGTGTGGGGTTTTGAGGTACTACTGGGAGATTTACAAATCGAGATCTGTCAAAGCGAGTGGCGATGAAGGACCAGCCCGACCAGACTCGACAGCTTCCCGAAGAATAACTCGTGTTTTCAAGACCATTTATTGTGCGTATATACGAAATCCCTTTTTTCATTCGGTCCACCTCGATTTCAAGGCCTAAGAGCTACACAACAGATTCAAGACAGGGTACCGCGCCCCCCTTTAGCTCGTACAGCATGAACCCCAACCACTTGATACCTCATTTGTTGCTTTCCTGTCGGCCCCAATAGTTGTAAGTCGCACCATCGTTCGGGCCATTGACCTGAAACCCACTCGAGCAATTGTACATGCCGCCCCCGCCGTTCTGATTGAACTGGTGCCCCTCGCCGCTGTTGTTGCAGGTGATATGTGCACCCCGAGACTGGCCCTCCAGAGAGAGGGAAAGGCTCTTGACTTGTTCCAACGCGCGGTTGAGTGCCGCAACATGTTCTCTCTCGACCAAGGGGAGCACGGCTGCACTGAGGGCATCCTGCAGCATCTCCTCCATCACCTTCTCCAAGGTCTTCCCTTGCCCAACGGCGTGGCGATAAGCATCATCCTTGTTTTGGCTGTTGTTGACAGCTTGAAAGAGACTTTCGAGTAGTTGGATCCGTCCACCGCACGCGATGGCTGCCCGGTAAATGACGGGGTACTTGCCACTGACCTGGTCAGTCTCTGCGGCAGGCAACTGCAAGCGGTTTTCGATGGAATAGAAGACGTCGGTCAGGACCGGAAGATTCTTTGCGACGACCTTGAAGGCCGGGAGCTGATTCTGGGCCAGGCCGATGTGGCGACACGAATTGACCATCAGGCTCAGGGGCGGGTTGAGTGAGGACAGTGAGTCGAGAACCTGGGCTTTTGTTGTACCCGTGTGCGACATGCTGACGGTGGGCTTCGTTGCGATTGGTTAAGAGTAGAGAGGCAGGCGAAAAATTTTTGATGAATTGCAAAGAATTGTCTCAAACGCATGGGCGACGGCCGTGTATTTAGGGGCTTGGGGGGGCGCAGTTTCGCCCGAGGCAAACTCTCCATGCAAGGCAACTTCTTTCTGAGCCCGGGTCAGAAACTGCAGCCACCTTAGTGATTCAACTATCAACTTGCATTCGGTCAAGTCTTGATCAATAAGTGCAGCCTACCAGTCCCGACACCGAGGGCGCCGTGTAACCGTGGCGGCTGACTGTGTGTGTCCCTTGGGCTGAAACATCGGGCAGCACACGAGGCTCAGCCCCCCTCCATCAATTTGCATTTAAGCCATATACGGAATCAGCTTCTCTCCATCAAGCCAAGGATCACAATGGCTGAAGTCACGGGCGTCATCTCGGCCATTATCACCATCGTCGAAGCCTCCATCAAAATCTACCGCACCGCTGCAGATGCTTCAGACCTCCCACATTCCTTCAGCGATGCAGCCTCACGCCTTCCTCTTATTCAGGATACCCTTAAGCTGGCCGCTGATGGCCTCGTCGAAGATGCTATGGAACCCGAGTCCCATGCCCCTCTCAGCACCGTCCTCGAAAAATGTACTGATAGGGCCGCAGTACTTCTTGATATTTTCCAAACCGTCATCATCCCCGCCGAGGCCACGCGCGCCGAGAGATATATCCGGGCGTTGAGGACCATTCCCCAGGCGGAAAAGGTCGAGATATTGATGAATGGGATCATGTCGGACTTGCAGCTCCTGGCGACAAACTATACAGTCAAGGCTGCCACAAGGAAACAGATGGAGAGGTTGATAAGCAAGATTGAGGTTGATGATGAGCCATACCACTCATCCATAATTTTAAACAACTTTGGGCCGGGAAAGCAGGTTGTGCACAACGGGACAGGCGGCCAGCAAAATATTGTAATCGGCACAGCTACGCAAATCAACGGCTCATTTAACGGAGGAACATTTAACTTTTACGAAAAGTAGGGACATAGTACGCACGCGGCATGATGACTAAATTTAATTATCACGTCCAACACTGCATGAGGCACACCCTTCAAGAAGCCATGATTGTATTAGCCTGCGTTCCTCTGTTTACGAGTCCCATCGTTTCCCATGAGTTGCGCCCTGCGAGCGAAACCCTCATAGGCAAGTAATTGAAGAGCAAAGCCTTCCTTTCCTAGGACTCCTGCCAGTTGCCGCGGTGTGTATCCATGTTCTTGCTTCACTTCCACTTTGGCTCCTCCGGTGCACAAAATTTTGACAGTCTCAGTATCAGCCTTTTTCGCTATTTACTGCATGATGAAGGGCAGTGTAGCCCCTGTTGTCTGCCAAATTGATGTTGCCCGTCTTGGCTACCAGGCGTGTTAGGCCGTCGTTGAAACCCATGTTGGCGGCACGGTGCAGCGCGGTAAGCCCGTGTTGACCTTGTATATCACAAGAAGCGCCATGGCGTAGCAGTGAGCTCATGATTTCCTGATTCTTGAGCATAGTCGCTAGGGTGAGAGCAGTGTTCTCCTTGCCGTCTTTGTGATCAAGGTCCGCTGGGTGTGGTGCTCGAGATGCGAGAAAGTCGACGACTTCCTCTCGGCCCTGAAGCACTGAATAATGAAGCGGTGTAGAACCTGAAAGATCTTTTTGTGTTGAATTTGGATCCCATATCCAGCAGAAACTTCACATGTGACAGATTGCCCTCAATGCAAGCTTTGTGAAGCAGCGTCATTCCCGACTTATCAACTGCGTCGATGCTGGCCCCATGCGCGTATAGTAGCCAAGCAACGGGGAGGTCATCTGCCGCGAGGGCAACCTCCAGCAACGTTGGAACATGCTCATTTTGAGTGATTCCCCTTGCGCCGTGGGTTATAAGCAACCAGGTAATGTTGCTGCTCTTGTTTTTCACCGCATGATGAAGAGCAGACCAACCCTGGCCATCAATTGCGTCTGGGTGAGCTCCTTCCCTTAACATGAGCCACACAAGATCTTGATCTTGGTTCTTAACCGCTTCGATAAGTGGCGTCCACCCATCATGGTTCTCCTCGTTGAGGTTGGAACCAGCTCTGACTAGGTGTCGTACTATCGCACTCCGCTTGTACTCGAAGGCCCACCTGAGGGGCGATTTGCCTAATTCAAAGTCCGGTAGGTTGACGTTGGCTGGGTTGGGCTCCCTATCCAGTAACGCCCGAACTGTCTCGGCCTGGCCTGTCTTGACGGCATGAATCAAAGGCAGCCATTTGTCTGTGGTGGAGGGGCGGTTGAGGTCTGCGCCTTTCTCGAGCAGAAGCCGCAATAGAATGTACCCATGGTTGTCGATTGCGCGTTTCACAGACTCCCATCCATCTGCGGAGGAATGTCGAGCCTTTCCGGAGCTTTGGTTGAGCTTCGTACCCATCTCGTGACCATGGTAGAGTAATTCTCTCAACATGGTCCACCCCGTCATGATGACTTCGGCATTGACGTCTTTTTGGCTCTTGATAAGTTCCTTAGCAACTGATGTAGGTCCGTACCGAATCGCCAACGACAGCGGAGTTAGGCCTTTTTGAACCCTCCACGTCCAGCTTTGACCCACCATCAATCAATTGTCTCACGATATCAAGGTTCCTCGCCGCTGATCCGGACAGGCACTTGTGAATTGGTGCATCCTTAGAGTTATCGCAACGGTTGATGTCCATGCGGTTGATCGCACGTTTCTTGATTAACTCGTCAACAAGCTGAGATCGACCCAGGGCGACGGCCCAATGCAGGGGAGTTTGGCCGTCAGAACACTGTTCATTGATGTCAACTCCACAAGAGTCGATAAGTTCCTCTGCCCAGGCCCTCAGATTATAAAAGACGGCCGCGTGTAAGCCAGTCATGCCGTCGATGTTGCGACCCGGCGTGTCTGGTATCGTCCGAAATGCCCTCATCAACTTGTCCCTGCCCAGGAAAAATTTTCTGATTTGAGTCTCCATTTCCGTATCAATATCCTTGAAATCAGGACAATGATGTATCCAATGAATTGAAGCGTACTCCAGCAACGGCGTCTCGCCATTCGCTAGAAGGCACAAGAGGGAGGTTTTGGCTATCTCATGTTCAGCATTGTCGTAGATAAGTTTCTTACGTATAACAAAGCATTTCACCGATTCGTGGATAAACCGCACGGTGCATTTCGTCGTGCCTTTTTGTTGTGTCTTGAACCACCAACCCTGCGCAAACGGATACTAGCGAGTCCTTCGGGGGCCTCATGTCCTCCCAAGAGGCTCGTTTGCTTGTGCGAATGGCAAAGCTGTCTCGGATTTGTTCGATGGTCAAGTCGGCCTTGGCATGCGAAATCCAAGTAAGAACGTGCCTGGCCAGCTCTCTATCAAAATCGTGTTTCTTCAAGATCTGTTGCTTCGCCCCTTCGAACGCGTGATTCAAATTGTTTGGAAGCTGGCTGAGCGCATCTTCAATGTTCTCCAGGGTGCCTTGTTTGGTTAGAGTATCCAAGTGCAGCCGGGCGAGAAGGAACCTAGACAACATCAGCGCTGAACAGAATGTTCAAGATCATACTGACATCCCACTAGCCGATGCCAAATCAGCGACTGTTTTTGTGACCCATTCAATCTTTTTATGGCCTTCTAGTAGATGAAAGAGGCTGATATCCCCTTTGATTCGAAATTCAGCGTATGTAGCGATATCAGACTTGCGGGGTGTGACAATCAGCCTCTGACTGTCTTTCCGATCACCGATGCCGAGATCTGTTCTTGAAGTTACCAGCGTCCTGACGGTGGCTGGCAGGCCCTTGATTTCATTCAGCAACTTTTGCTGCGTCATCTCGTCTGGCGAGTTGGGGCAGTCATTCAGGCCATCAATAACCAGGTAGACTGTGCCAACAGTCCTGGCCTGTACCTTGAAGAGTTCAAGATACCTGGAAGGGTGGGGAGCATACAACTCCTCCCCAAGGCACTTTTCGAACTCCGTCATCAATTCGCTGGCGATACCTTCAGGCCTTTGAGTCTGCAACAGTTGCAGGAGTAGACTCCCCCAAATGTTTGTCATGACGGGAGCCTTGTTATCTCCTTTGTGGAAAATCAGATAGACGCAGTTAATGTCTTCTTTTCGATCCTGACATTCCTTCTTGAGTGATTCAAGAATGAGGGAGCTAGCAAAATGTGTTAGTATTGGATGTTGATGCCATCGCAATTGCGTCAGCTGTCTCACATCAACACGCTCTTTCCTGACCCGACTAGAACAATTTTGATGAGCGGAGTGACAACCTAGAGGGTAGTGGTTCTTGTTTCTTACGGATTCCATTCATAAAAAGAAGGCGGTAGGGGCTTGAGCCATCTTTCCACTGCAGAAACTCCTTTGTGTCTAGAACCCATGTCCCCGTCCCCGGGACAGGCTTGTCCAAGTTGTTGTGGTGGTGATAGCGAGGGACTAGAGAGAGCCGATCCGACTGCTGTATAAGCCACATCACCAAGGCTGCATCTCCTGTAGATTAGCGTCTGAAGATCGCGACCTAGGGTTCTACCTACGATATGGTTGGTTGTCCTTGCTTTTGTGGTCCTTCAGCATCTGCACTAGGGCCCATGTATCTGGTCCTATGTTGACTGCGATGGGAGTCAGCGAAGGATTGGGACCTGGGCGCGATAGGAAGGCTACTGGTAGTGTTGCGATTATTGATCTGATGCCCATTGTCGCTGACGACGTTTATATTGCCGCTGCCGTTCGTAACATTCTGACTCCCAGTCGAGCTGTTGAATGCTGTCGTGGTCGACGAGAACATGTTTGGCAACCTACTCCCTGGGACCGATGGTCGCCAGGGGATGCTCGCTGTTTTCGGGGTCTTTCTGTTGATATCGGAGTGCTTGGTCAAGGGCTCGAAGGGGCGGTGGGGGGAGGCCTCTGAGCAACCCAAGGGAAATACCACAGCCGTATGATATCGGAGTCCTGTTGTTGATGGCGGCTGGAAGAGAATGGATCGAGGGTGGCGCCTTGTTAGGAAATCGGCGGGCCTAACGCCGAGATGGTAAAAAAGTGGGCATCAGATCAGGCAGGTAGCATTATAAACGATATTCTCATAAATCAGATATTGTTAATTGCATATGCTTCATATAAATGGGCCTAATTGATTTAATTTTATCAAGGTGTTAGTCTATTTAAGCTCTAAAGAGATATTTGTATATAACCCTGATATTTTCATTTAATGCATACGCGATTTACTAGATAGGACGCTACACACAGCTGCACGGTTTCACAGGAATTATGTGTAACCACTAGGCATGCATCCCCCCTGGCCGGGGGAGTCTTGGCTGAAGCAGTCTGATGGAGGCCACGTTGCAATAATGGAGGGATTTCCGTTGGGTTGCCCCCCACCGCTTCTTTCAGCCCTTGACCAAGTAATAATAGAGGGATGAAAGCGTTGGGAAGACCATCACATGGTCAAAAAGCATGATGCTTCAACACCTCAAACCTAGAAGAATCAAACATGTAAGAGTATTTTACACCAAAATCAAGCTCTGATTGGTTAGGGTACGAGCCCTAAGCAGGGCACTGAATTTCTGTTTTGACGAAACCTTTGTCAAAAGACACGTCTCTCTTAATCCTCCTTGTAGGTAATTCAATAGAAGCCATCACATCTGCTAACCGCAAAGTATTGTTAAATATATTTCAGGGAGTAAAAAGAGAAGAATTTCTTCTGGGTCGGTTATCCCGGCTCCAACTATGATAAAGAACATATTTCGAAGAATTTCTTAAACCATGTAGTACTAGTAATGCGTTGGCGAGATCACACATACAACCAAGCCTCAGACAGAAGCGAGGTTTCATTACCTTACGTGCTATTGCCAAGGTGATAAAATGGCAGGAGAAGATATATGTGCTCCTTTGTAAACCCCACACAAGAAATAAAGATCTGGAATGCTATGTTGTACACAAGACTCACATGGCGTAGCAAGCCGGTTGACGAAGCTGAAAACGAAAAAGAAAAAAAAAAACCATTTTCCCATTTGTTTCACCGCCTTCTCAACCTACCTAGCAAGACGACAAGGGCTCCAACAGCAGTAGATTAGTGACGTACTCCGTAGATGAGACAGACAGGAAGTCACGTGGCCGCCCACCAGCCCCCGGGTGCAGGTGTGCCTTCATCCCGCCTTAGCACTCATAGCACCCATGAACACCACGCGGGGCTCAACTAGACCAGACTTCCTTACCACTCCCAAACTCGTTGGCCAACTCGCATTGGGCTTCCATTTTTCCGAAGCAAACATGCCTCGGACACAGCGAGCAGCTGGCGGCCTGAATGAAGACACGGATGAAACACAAACATCGAGCGAGAGCCCAAGTGAGGACAGCGACCACGACGGCGACGACTGGCCTCAGCGCCACGCGCCACAGCCTCAATTCTTTAATCAATGGAATGCCCAAGACTTGGCCCAAACCTCAGCCGGCGGAAACAGTCAACCGCATGGTCTGCCAACGCCAATTCCGCCCTCGCAGCAACACGCATACGGCCAGGGACCAATTCCTTACCTTGATCCCGGCGTGGCCTATGCTTTGGATAGACGCGGAGGAAACGGTTTCTCTCGACATGGGAGTACGCCAGCCCATCCGAATGGCATGTACTCCCCGATCGCCGGTGTTCCTGACGGGTATCCACAAAGCGGACAACATGTTTCCCCATCATATCCGCCATACCACTCTTACCCGCTACCACCACCCTCTATCGACAGCCAGTTGGCTCGGCTACAAGTCAATATCCGCAATTTGAAGGCAGCGCAAAAGACCGAGCAAAAAGCTGCGCGAAAGAGGGAAAAGAAACTCCGCCAGGATTGCGAATCCCAAATTCGGCAAGTGAAAGAACAGATTGAAACGGTCATTGAAACGGTCATTGAAACGGTCACTGAGGGGGTCACTGAGAAGGTCACTGAGGAGGTCACTCGAGAAGCTTCGAGAGCCGTGAAGTGGGCCAGGCTGCGAGCGAGGCAAGATGCCCCGGAATGGACGGAAGAGGAGTGCCATGAAGAGCAGGACAAGGGACAGCAGTGGGTCAAGCCAAGAATGGAGGTTCAGAGCGAGATTAATGTCACTCAGCAAGAGGGGAGAAAGAGGCAATCCCAAGAGCTTCCTGTGCCTGGGGGGCTGGTGGATTTTCCGGCCCGCCCACAAGACAGCCTCTCCCCAGACGCCAAGACAGAAAACGATCGAGTATCGGAGGTTTCCATCGGCCCCCCACCAGATGCCGTCCCGGGTCGGCCCCGTATATCGCCGAATAGGTATGTCGCGCACGACCCCCTTGAAGAAGTCGTACTAACATCACCTTCCAGATGCAGGTGTCGCCCCGTTGATGCAGAACCTTGTGGTCGTGCTGCGGTTTCTCATAGGCATAATCAAGATGAAGAGCGCCTGCTCGGCTATCCTTATATGTCACTGCCTCAATTAGCGGTGATTGGCGTTTCGTGGACAATTATGTGCATGTACATGGGTTCGTACATGAATAAAAAGGGTATCCTTTAAAAGATTAAATATACCATTCTAGATATAGAGTTGAAGATAAACACTATAGCAATTAAATATAAAGTCGTATTATATCGTGCCTGAACATATTCTACTTCCTAAATCACGCTATCAGACGCTTGTTCGGACTGCATTCGGTGGTGAAGGTCTGATGGGACGAAGGAATGGAACTATCCAAGTCTCTAATAGAAATTACCGACGGAGTTGGGTAGGTATTTGTACTGTCTTAATTTCTATAGGCCTGGAAGGCAAGAAATGTTGGTTACCTACGTCGAAAAGACGTTTTGCTCAAAGTTCCTGAAGAGCTGGATACAGACCACTCCTCGTCGATGGTTTCTGAGTCTCATGAGAGTCAGCCAACCAACGCGATATACTCACAAATCTAAGACGACCGAATTGTCGAAGAAAAAGATATTTGTCAATGAACCAAAGCAGCGAATCTCATCTCCTATGTCATTGCCCAATTCCCGCCGCCTCACAAGCCAAGCCTCCTGCCAGATGAATGAATCCACCACATCGCCTCTCAGCGTATTTTCTTCTCTTTCCTACAAGGCGCCCTCTGCAAGCGTCCTTGGGAACGAGGCCAATCGTCAAAACCTTCGTCAAAGTCTGTCACTATAGTAGCCATCATCAGATTCCTCGTCGATATAGCATTCCTCCTTGGATTCGTCGTTGAGCATACTCCGGTACCCTCCGTATTCTTTCTCTTTGCCCTCTCTATCGTCCTCACCATCTTCGTCATCTTCGTGCTCTTGGATCTTGTGGCTCAGTTATTCCGTTGAGGGCCGGGCTTCAACTATGATAAAGAACACATTCTTTGTCCTCTTCATCCTCACCATTCAAGGCGGATAGTCCTTCTCGTACTCGGTGTCATCGTCTTGGTGCTCCCCATATTCATCTACGATGTAATGATACATTCCGGGATGTTCCATATGGGGATTTTCGGTGGGAAGCAAAGAATAGTTGATAGCCGAATAATCGAGGATCAATGCCAGGTCGATGAACCCGGTCTCGCTACCTTCTCGACCTCTAAAGCCAGAGATAATCGATGCAATGGCGTCTGTCACTCGTGCGTAACACATGGTGAAGTATTATTCAGCTGTGATAGTCAATCCTTCTTGTTTGATGTGAGTTTTGCCGTAGGGGATAGCTTATTTGGTGAAGGTGCTGGCGAGGAGTCGAGCCGAAACTACGCTGCTTAGCATCTCATACATAGTCATGGCTCACATAGATACATCTATCGCTAAGCGATCGAAGAGAAACCACGAGTGACGTGTCCGTCACTATAATCTTCTGCAGAATGAAAGAAATCCTTGTGTATTCACTTTAACCTTTGTCGGTCGTCATCAGTCACATGCTCCTTTTAATGCGTCCTTGGGCTTTCAAGTCTTTCAGGTAAACAAAAAAACACTTGGTTGTCACTTGACGATAGTACCTTGGGTGATTCAAGCAAGGTTGACCAGGGCGGTAACTGGGGCATAGAGGATACAACTGGTTTCAAAGCAAAACATAGAAGTTAAGATATTGATAAAGGTATCACTGCCAGCAATGCATTGAAATGTCATTCATCTCGGTCAGCAGGTCAGTCCAGAAACTCATAGAGGAATGAGGACAAAGACGGCCACACGTAATAAAGGGAAATTGTGATATCGTCACTTTGTGATCCATATTATTCTGCGTCCATGTGCTATTAAGACTAGCCGCATTTCATCTTTTGTACACTACTCAAGAGTGAATCTCTATCACAATGCAGAGAAATCTCTTCCGATAGAGACAAGGCTGGCCGATTGAATGCAGAATGTAGTTTATTATATTCTATTCTTTTTGCAGTAGTTCGAACACTCGGAGATAGTCTCTAGAATTTTAATGCAAATACAGAGATGGGAATATCTATGGGAAGTTTTCAAGAATGAATTTATTATTATCGTACTGTCTTTGTTATCGTTAGCACCCTGCGAACCTGTTTCCACTGACTGACCCAGCTCGATGCGGATGGCTTATCTTACTAATACGGCTCAAGAAAAGAACTGCTTAAAATGCAATCACCGGTAACAATCTATTCTATATCTAAATCAAGTAAAGATAAAAACTTAAACGCCTTAATTAAAAATAAGTATATAATCTAATCTCATATCTTATTGCAAAACTCTCGCCCCTATCCTCACATAAAAGCATAGCAATTTCCCAATAAAGAAGGTGATAGAAGGTGATAGAAAGCAGCCATCCAGGTATCTCGGCAACGCGGGGGGTAGGAAGGATGCTCCGCGGCTTAAAGAGGCTGTCAACTAGGGGTCGGACTCGGGAAGCATCTCATTAGATGCTTTTCTAGCTATCATGAAATAATTGGCCTGTCTACCTCTGTCGTGGTTGTGCTACTAGCAGCCGCTACCTACTCTGTTGGAGAAGGCTAGACACTTGCCTTTGTTGGCGAACCTCATCTTCCGTGGGGATAAGCTATCCATTTGGGTGTGGTTTCTTCCTCGTCCGCTTAGGTCGTTTCACTGGCTGTGCTGCCGTGGTAGATACGTATAATATTGCAATCGGCGGTACTTTAACTAAAACTTCCCACCCTGCCTTTAATCCCGTCCAGTCTGTCAACACACTGTATTATCTAGCTTCCTCTTAGAAGTCCTCTAGTCGATACACAGAGTAGGAGGGCTCTTCGTATGGATGGGCGCTGGAAAGTTATTAGCAGCAACTGGAATTATAAGGAAAATCGCCTACCTTTTTAGAGCTTTCACTGCATTCCTGACAACCTCTTCGCCCACACAAATGGTTTCAACCCTGGTTTCTTCAACTTCCTCGAGCTGGCCAACTTGTCCAAGATGTGGCTTGGCTGCGTCGCCTGGGCGAAATTGGCCAGTCCCTACAACAGTCCAGCAACACTCAGTATAATTACCCGGTCCGGGGTAGCGCCCTGCTCCAGCTGCGAAAATGGCCTCTTTACATTTAGCCAGTGACAATGTGGGCACATTGAAGACAAGTCTGAAGCGAGTAACGGTTGTCATCGCGATAAGTTCGCTGGTGATTGAATTTCGAGGGTTTGACAAGCTTGGGATGTATTTGTTGGAAGCTGAGAAGGCGGGGTAATGGTCTGATAACTGCAATGACGTGGATGAGCGGCTCGGCCCGAACCGCGTGGCATTCTAGTCCTCGAAAAGTCTAGGCCTCTTGGAGTACGCGCTACTCCAGTGCACGCGAGATATCAGGATGCCCCAACACGAGCTTCGGTATTCGTACCAAGAACTTGGCACGCGGGCCTCATTCCGGATCGCAGAACTTCTCCCCGTTAATGATGATGACCCCATCCAATGCCATCTTCATTCGGCCTCTTGGTCCGATCCTAAGATACAAAAGTACGAGGCCATCTCCTATGTATGGGGAGACCCAAATCTGAAGGCCGATGTAATTTGCCACGGCAAGAGACTCGAGGTCACTCAGAACCTCTACAATGCACTCGTTCATTTCAGACAACGAGATCGACCGAGGTATCTGTGGGCAGATGCTGTTTGGTACGTCCTTTGACTGATTGACTCCCTTTTTGCAAGCTGGAAGACAGTCTCTATAAACCATCATAGTATTATATGCGGATCACTTATCTTACGGCTAGGCTTATGAGGCTCAAGCCAACCCAATCTATGGCGTATCTAAATCAAGTACAAACAAAACTCCAACGCCCCAATCAAAGCAAGTAATCAGTCCAATCCCAAATCTCATTGCCAAACTCTCGTCCCCATGCAAGTGGAAAATCGCGGCGATGAAATAGACCGCTCAGTCCCATCACCTGATTCATCGTCGTTGAGTTGTGAAGAAATTCCCCAACCGGCAGCCGCTCTCGTCATATGTGGGCGTACGACCGCGCTCGCTCCGGTTGCTCTGGGTACTCCAGGTACTGCTGGAACTCGTTCTGGAATTGCTGGGACTGTCACTGTATGACGGGGTTGAAGGGTAGTCGATCTCTCCCTCGGAGTCGTTGTCTTCATAGAAATTGTACGGGTCCTTGCCGTCGTGTTGCATTTGACGATTCATCATCATACCATTGATCGAGCGGCTTGATGGGATACTGCTGACTGGGGAGGGACTTGTGGAAACGTTTCTGGTTTCCCAGGGAGCCTTGGTCATGGTCAAGCGTCCCAGAAGATCGCCGTTGGTGGGCCTGGAAGTTGGGGGGCCGCTGCTCATTATCAGGGGAGCTGGGCGAGGCTTGAGAGTTGTCCGGGAAACGATGTTGCCCTTCGTCTCTTGGCCGTCCCTGCCTTGATCCCTCGAGGACCAGCTCGGAGTCAAATTTGCGGATCCTCCAGTGGTGGCTTTACCGGTGACAGAGCTGGAGGAGCCTTGGTTGTGAGGTGATTCGTTCTGGTCTCTCTGTTGCTTCGCCCACGATCGAGTGTTTGGGTAAGACATGATGAAGAAGTAGTGTGGTCTGTGTTGTTAGTTGTTCGTGGTTGATGTAGATCTTGGCTGGTGTAGTTCTGTTGAGTGTAGGCTTTTCAGTGTGGGTGATGGTGAGAAGTCGAGCCAAAAGCCCAGAGCTACAGTTGGTATATATATCTGAATTTGAGGCAAGTGCACCATTCACCGAGTGGTTCAACCAGAATCTTCATATGACGTGTCGGTCACAAGACACCTCTTCTGCAGGTTGATGTCTTTATTCACTCCATGTAATTTTTATCAAATTCGCCCTTTCAGATACTCCTTTGGTGATCTTCCAAAAAGCTTCATGCAGTTGAAGTCATCTTCAAAGCCCTGGCTTTCACCTGACTGACGTGCATAGGATATTGATGATGCTATGATGTGTTGGAAATGTATTCTTTGTAATGTTTGAAGCCGGGATAACCGACATATAAGATCGCACAGGATGTCGCATAGAGGACGTTTGCAAGAAAAGAAAGTGTTTGCTCGCTCTTGGAGAGATGGGCTCAAAGCAATGATACAGGAATACAAATGAAAGCAAAACTGTTAGCGGCATAGTCACATGTCCCTTTATTTTACTCTAGACATATGCAGAAAACTAGGACTAAAGAAGGTGTCGTCATGAAATTCGCAAAGTTCATTGTCCACACTTTGCTGGCCCCAAACATTACCGATTTATGCGCCGCTTCATCTTGCTTCCTTTACGTCTAGATGACAAACAGCTCTCAGATGCCTAGTAATCTCCCAAGAGTCTTTTTATCCATCTCCACTCTCGGAAAGTTGGCTAGTCACGCGGAAAAAGTAAAGTTCCTCACATTCTAATCGCTTCGCGTAACTCTAAGCCTCACAATGAATCCATCATTATCCGCCTCACACTTCCCATCTCCCTTTCGTGCCATTCAATAAACTTAAACAGACCCTTCACCAAATAGCCCCACCAACCTTTGTCCTGCTGATGGATGATCTCTGGCGTGCCATTACCCCATGCCCCGCAGCGAAGCCAGCATTCCAGACCCGTCACGCACCGCGTCGGCAAGGACAACTCATGAAGGTCCTCTCCCGACAAGGTCTCTGAGTTCCGAGAGGTCATAGACATATGCCATGGTTGCACAAAGGCCCCAAATGTCCGTCCGGGGTGACACTTGCGCAGTCGATAAGCCGCACTCCTCTAGTGCTCTAGAACAAATTTCACTGGGCTCAAAGGTTATGTCTCTGAAGCATGTATACTCAAATTTAGAGAGGTGGTTTCCGAGAAAGCTGGGATCCAGACCGGAAGGGCTCGTGGGGTCGAAGTTGACCCAAACCACATGAACTGGGGAATGCGGGAGTCTCGAGACATATGACGCGTCGTCGGAGTTTTCGACGATAGCTTCTACACTGTGATTCTGAGGAAGCAGGGAGAAGAGTGGAGAAGGCTAAAGAGAAGCCATCAAAGAGAGTGCAAGAGCTCTGCACAAAGGCCAGGGTGAGAGGAGCGAAAGGTAAACGTGAGACAAGAATGAATATAGTGGTCAGAGTGCTAACGTGAACCATTATTTGATGTTCCAATACAAAGGGCAGTCAAACCCAGTACCAGTACGCGTCCCGAGAGCACGCATGAGTAATGCTAACTCAGGTCTCAGGGATTATCCCAAGGTGATGACGTTGAAAAATATCACATGTCTCTCTGTAGGTAATTTCCCGTGGATGTTGAATTTTGTGAGTTTTCTTTGACAATATTGTCTGTCATATTCCATTGTCGTCACATCATCACTTTTCTTTGAAGCCGATGAGATAAGCGCCTGCAATCAACAAAGAGCTGGCTAGTATTCTAAGGACGGCCTTGTTTCGAAAACCTAAGCTCGTTTCAGCTGTCAATCCATTACCTCTAGTGCTAGAAAACAGTGGTATGTGATCGAAACCAGCCACAACTGCGTAAACGGACATCCTAGGCTTGTTTCATTAACGCGAATGTAGCTAATTGAAAGGAAATTGGCCAACCTTCCAAATTCCGAAACATCGTGGTTGATCTTAGTATTCTATTTTTAATTCAATGCCGGTGAGTCCGCCGGTACGAAGTTGGTAGTTGAGTAAGTCTTCATCCTGCCGTCCACCTGGAGCGTTCTTGACTCGTTGTTAAATCCGTCAATGACAACGCACTCATACCTAGAGGTTCGACTGCCTAGATTAGAGACATGGTAGATACTCTATGGGAGGGGGTACAAGTCTACCAACATTTTTGGCTTGGCGCTAGACATTAATGTGAAACAAATACAATGGCTCTTGCACACCTTTCACAAAGCTTCTAACATTACAAGTGACAATGAACGCGCCAATGCATTTGTTCGTTCAAGTTTCACGATCTTTGTTCCATTGTCCACGGCACTCTTGGTAACCACGACTGTTCAGAGCAAGCCATTCAATTGGAAGGGTTCATTGTGAGAACTAAAGTTCCATCCAGACAGACAATGAACGGGATTACAAGACTCGTGGATATAAACCCTCTTATCCACCTGACTTCAACCGACATCATCACTCCAGGTTCACTCTACATTCCCACTTCTGAATTACCTAGCACCGTACTTCAGAAACCACCAATCTCACCTCACACCAAATCCCATCTTCAACATGCCTGACACCACCACCACCACCACCACCTACGTTGGCACCGCGCAGTACGGGAAGCGCATCAACCCCAAGACTATAGACATGGCCCTCAACGCTGGTCATGCTGCCAAGGAGGCTCGGAAGAAGGCTGCGAATGATAAGGATGGGAAGGATAAGAAGTGAGATGGTAAGTTTTCTGTAGACTAACAGTTTAGGTCTTAATGTGGGAAAGACTTGGAAGGTGAGCCGGGGATGAATTGTTTTGTTGTTTTTACATAATATGCTAGTATCAACTTAATAAGATGATCCTGATTATTATACTTCTACTGTTTCCTTGTGCCGGCTCCGGCAGGGCTCTGAGACCCGATGCCGGTAACGATTTGCAAAGTGATTGTGTTGCATTGGCCTTTTGCAACATTGTCTGTCTACTTTATCTAGGTACCATATAAGGTCCTAAAGACTTTAGACTTAACTTTTAGTCGAAATTTCCGATCTAATACCCCCCTTCACCATCTAATGTTCAATTCATGTCCTAAGTAGCAGATATCCTTCCCTGAAGGTTGCACTTCTGTAAAAATAGAGTGACAGTCCCGGGTAGCTGACCCGAGGCAGAAAGGCTGCTGATGTAAGAAGGGTGGGTCCAGAAACGATCAAAATAGGCAAGGCGCTGAATTTACCGAGCGACCACCTCTTGACTTCCAGGCACACCCATAGCCAGATGCGCGACCGCGACGCTCACAACCGAATAAATGAGTCGACAGCAGCTTCAGTGTTGGGCCAACCATGCTGTACGCTCTCATGCAGATAGTATTCATGCCATGGACGCTGGCAACTATCTATCTTTCCAAGTTATTGGGTTACCTATCTCACTTCACGGATGTCCCTAGGGTCAGGACTTGCGAGACCACCACTTCAAATATCAACGAGACAGAGGTCGAAACACTTGAATCCAATACCCAGGAATTTCCCGCCACCGAAGAACAAGAAGCCCAAGTCAAAAACACATTTATCGAATCGCTAGACTTGGATGCCATCTGCGCTCTGGCATCAAGGTACAATCATGGCAAACCCTGCTATGTTGTAGATAGGAAAAACGGCAGCTTTAATGCTTGCTTCTTCGTCAGCTTCGGGCAAGATGGACCTGAGTGGGTTGTGAGGGTTCCCATCGAGCCCATTCTCGATAACCCCTGGGATAAGGTGCTGAGTGAAGTTGCTACTATAGAGTAAGCGCTGGTTGTCTTCCTACCTCGGATTAGTACTTATTTATATACACAGATACCTAGAGCGTGAAACCCGGATTCCAGTCCCTCACGTTTACGCTTACGGACGTGATGCCGAGTTGAGCAAGACTGGTACGAGAACGCAGGCGTTTCTCATCGTAGACGCCATCCAGGGCGAGCCGTTGGGCAAGAAACTTCTGGTTGAAGCTGAAGAGGGGGATAGAAGAAACTTCTTTTCTCAGCTGATCGACATTTTTGGCTGAGCTCAGACAACAGAAGTTCCCCTTGATGGGCTCCCTGAAGCCAAACCCTGACGGCAGCCCGAAGCCTATCTTGGGCCCCGTCATGTCCATGTCAGCCGCCACGCTTCGACTACCCTCTCAGTCAACGTTTTCTTCCGCCAGGAAATACATGAAGTACCAATTCGGCCTTATATCGGGTTTCTTATCGCCTCCTATTAGCAACCACACCGTAGACGATATCAAACAAGAGATATTCTCGTTGCACTGCATGGAGGGCATCTTTGACCAGGTTATCGACCCTCAACTGGACGAAGGGCCCTTTGTGTTGAACCACCTAGATTTGCGGGGACCCAACATCATCGTGGACAAGAATCTACGAATCCAGGGCATAGTTGACTGGGAATTCGCACATACTGTTCCACGACAAGTTTTCACCCCGCCATCTTGGATAACTGGCCATGACTCGATCGATACGAACAAGGAGATGCACTCCGAGTTCCGCAGCGTGTTGGAAGAGAATAGCCACACAAACAGCCTCTGGGAAAAACTTGGAAGGGAATGGTATGGCACCGGCAAGTCGAAGGACCAAACTGACATGGCGTTCTGTGTTGCTCATGTGCTACGCCGCCCTGCCGACACTACCGAGATATTCGAGGACTTTTTCGCCCAGAAGCTTTTTAGATAAGAGCTTTGATGATTCGGTATCTGAATTCTTCAACGAAAATCAAGAGGCTGCATTGGAGGCGCAACGTCGGGCGGAACAGTGTGAGCGTTATACCCAGTATTTGAAGGACAATGGGCTCTACGAAACTGAGACGGACAAGTTACTTGCCGAGTCAAAAGCTTTGAAGGCAAAATGGGGTTGGGAATAGAGCTAATTCATCTTGTTGCTCAGTATACCGTCTATTCTTGGTGTCTTAATTGTTTAGTAACTGCTTCTCTTGCTCTTGCAAATCATGTATCTTCTGCCAAAGACGCCCAATTGTATCTTGTTTCTCTGTCAGGGTCAAAAGGATCAAACAAGAAGAGTGACAAAGGCAGCTGCTTATTAGCAGATAGCTAGCTTAGGGGAGATGGTTGAGTCTGTTGATTCTTGCTCTTCTATCTCCAGGAGCCCTTAGGCTTTATATACCCCTCTTCGAGGCCTCTAATCCGCTTCCATCGGCTTCTAATTCCTTCTTCTTCTCGGCTTAATTATAGCTAACTAGCTGCGCGTGCTCTATATGGCTTCATTGATGCCAGGCAGCTGGCCTGCGGTCCGATTGTGCGGCCCGATTTACGGCCGCGGCCCTTTTCCCCCTCTTTTGGTCATGACATTCTCCGTCCGCCTTCGCTCGTAGTCCTTCCTTTCTTCCTCCACTGTCTTGGCTGCGGCCTTCCTTCCTCTCCTCTTTGCGCTGGATGCGCTCTGTGACATTTGGTCTTGATTTTGTCGTTCGATACGGTTGAGAAACAAGACGATGGCGTCTAGCTCTTCTTATTCCTTGGCCACATCTGCCATTATTTCGCTGATTCGCTTCTTGATCTGGTTTAGGTTTTCTGATGTGGGGTCCATGATGACTAGATCTGTGCTGTTGCTTCTGCCGCTTGGTCCGGGTGAGGCTCGAGTGTGTCGAGCTAGGCTATGGGTCGAGGACGGGAACGGATGTAGCGATGATACTCTCACGATGCGTGTTTTTCTTTTGTCGTAGTTAAAGATGATGAGCAGACGGAGAGGAGAAGGCGGGGAAGGTATCTATTATTAAAACGCGCAGCCTCGTAGGCAACCGCGGCCCATTAACGCGACCAAATATTGAGACCTAACCGAGTTCCAACACACCCTGGTCCTTCAGTTCCCAAGATGCCGCGTCCCCTGGCGTCATTTGCAGCTGCAAGGCTGTAGAGCCAAACCCTGGTTTGCTGTTGAGGAACTGGAATCTATTTGAACCCGCGGCAACAGTTGGCGGCCTTGCACATAGAGGTCAATCACAGAAATCTGCATTCGCTGGGCTCGCCCTTGTCCCTAAACAGCTTCATAGTACCTTATCCGAAGGTTCTGAACAGCGGATGAAGGAGAGTTCCAAACGGCAACTGCTGCGACCTTCCAGTGTGGAAGACGTATGCCGAGCTTTGGTGTCTTAGGGTGGTAGTAGCCGTCGTCGAGTGGGAGTTCTAAATGTGTTGTCGTTTCTGCCATTGGGAGATATGCATGTAGGGATCCGACAGCGGATCCCATGAGGCACATACAGATCCCCGAAACCCACGCTCAGCATCCTAGGATCACCTTCTTTCCCACGGTGGTGTTGTGCTCGTATGGTGGGGTCGCAGGGACGGACGGCTGAGTAGGGCGATGTGGTCTCCTGGTTGCGGTGCGCTCTTGCGGGGAGTGCACCCGTTTCTTTGACTATTCACCCTTCTGCGTTGTCCTTCTCAAATGCCACAAACTTTCCAAAGCCATTGCGACCATAAGAATATGGGTAGCCTCCCTCATCAAGGGCCCGGCTCTTGCCCGGCTTATATTGCCATCTCCACCCGCTCGTACTGAGATCCAGGAGGCAGGGTCCGACATCCCGAGTATCATCAGAATCCGGCGGAGTGTGACAGGGCATTCTTATGCCTGCTGGTATCTCTTCGAGGTGGAATTGGTCGTCCTCCTTCTCTTCCTCGCTCGGCCTCTCATCTTGGTCTCCAACCACTTCCCGCTGTCCCACCGTGGCCCGTTGACGAATAATCAACTCTTCAAACGTGATTCTCAAGTCGTGAATCTCGTCCTCTTCGACCAAGGGGGGCACATCCTTCTTCACTTGCTCTTCACCCTCGTGTGTTAGGATTGCCCAGTCCCCCCATTCGTCGTCGTGGTTTGTTGTACCTTCCGTCGGATTCTCGGGCGTCGAAGCTTGATTAGAGCCACTCGATGAAGACTGTTGGGCTCCAAGGAGGCGCTTCATTCTGGCGGGTAGGGCCTGTATCCAGGTCGACGGCGACAAAGTAGTAGTCATGGTTGATCGAGAGGTTCGAAGGTATGTTATTACCGTGGGCGAAATGGGTCAAGAATCGCGTGTGGAAAAGAACGAGGATGAGGGCAGGGAGAAGGGCGAGAAGGGACTTTAAGTATCCCGCGTTGATGGAAAGATCAGAGTTTCGGGAGGGATCTGTTGGGGATGTAGCTGCATGAAGAAAAGGTTAAAGTCATGCTGCCCAGTATATTGAGGCGAAGTCGTGTACGTATGGCAAGCAAGTGGCTACGTATGAATAGAATACAAACTGTATACAACGTCATAGATCAAATGACAGTATTCGGACTCTGGCATATGGAAGCGGGTAGTGACACCAGCTGCCTCAGAATAGAAACAGAACAAGCGTGACTACGCTATACAAACACGATACATCCTCCCGTCAATCATAAATCCTTCCAAGACTGAGCGTGGCCAATTCGGACAAGTCAACATGTCAGCCTCTTCTCCCACGATCCTCTCCGGTGGCATAGCAAACTGCCCATCCGCCTGATCCCGGGAACGGAACCCCGCCAGAGACTCGGTGGGCATCATATGCCACATGATGCTGCACAAGCTGACCATAGAGGCTCGGAAATGAAGGAACTTTTCCTCATGGACCATCGAATAGTCAAGCTCCCCGTACTGCACGGTTGTCTTATACCGGTACGTTTCATGGGTAGTACGTCTCCAGAGAGGTTCCGAGTTCCTCCAATCCTCTTCCTCCTCGTATCTCATCTCTGGGAAGAGTTGAAGAAAGCAACAGATGCACGCTGAATCACGGATGGATCTCCAAGCGGCGGGGTGGACGCTTATCTCGACGTGTTCTCCTTTGATGACCGGGCGATAACGTTGATGGACGTACTTGCGGAAGGCTTCGAACAGCTTTGGAGACGCGCCGAGTAGAAACTCGCGGGCGAGAGTCTTGAATTGGTATTTATCAAGACTGTGGGCATCAATGCGAAGAAGCTTTTCAAGGATTTCGTCCCCGACAAACAACTTGGCCATGTCGTCATAACGCAGGCGATTTCGGAGATCAGGGAGGAAAACCTTGTCGTCTTCCGGAGGTGCTGACGCCATCTCCGCGGCCAGCCACCTCGTTGGCGGAAACCGAAAATACAAGCCATAGCAACATCCGATCAGCTTCAAGGCTAGGCTGTCTTCTAGTTTCCGTAGGATGAGAATCACGAATGACTTTTCGTCCCCCTGATCCAAGAGGAACAAGTGATCGCTTCCAGGGATGACGAGACGGTCGAGAGGGATGTTAGTGATCAAATACATCCATGCCTCGAATTTGCCGGCACCTTCCACCCCGAAAATGGACATGCTTCCGTCTGTGTAGACCTTTAATGGTGCAGCAGTAAAGCCGCAGATCCGGGTCAGGTTGATCTCCAAGCTGCCTGTAGAAGCATCGACGGTAGCACCGTTGTTCCAGGTCTCCTCCTTGAGTCTTTGCGACGCCTCGGCATCTGGATCTTCGAAGTAAATCGATACGAGCCCGGGGTTCACAAACTCCTCCATGGTGTACGGTCCGGGATCAACATGTACTCCCTTGCGAGATTTATACTGAGTGCTGAACTGAGAAAAAATAAAGCTGCCCGGTCCCCGTCGTTTCTGGTCAAGGCCAGTTTGGCCCATAATAAGGTCGAAGGGCCTTCGCTGGGCTATAGTCGCCGTATCCAGGTCGTCTCTTGGTGGCCACACCCACTTTTCAGGCCAAACGCGTCTCCAGGACTTGAAAGTCGACTCAGCCTGACCTTGAAAGTCAAAGCGTGCTGGCCATGTTGGGATCTTGGAATCGATCATCCAGGATGGTTGGCCATCGGGTGCGGAGAGACCAGCTGCATGGCAAAGGATCTCGACACGCTTCAGGCCAAGCAGGGAGTATGCGAGTGCTCCGAGATATACGTGGAAAAAGGACAATGAGTAATCTGGCCGAAAAATCTCCCTCTCCTGCAGGTCGTCGATCAGGGCTAAAATACCAAAGATCTTGTCTCGAAGATCCGATGCATTGGAACTCCATGTTTCTCTCATAGCCCCGTAAATGTCTCTGCCTTGGGGTGTCCCCTGAGCCATATGTACGAGCCAAGGTGCCGGTGTGTTTTGCCAGTCGTAGCCTTTTACTCTGTGAATACTTGTTCCATCAGCCCAGAACTCGGTGTCGCCCACTTGAAAGACGACTTGTCGAGATACGATAAGTTCTTGAATGACCCAGACACGACTGAAATACCGCCTGACGAGAAGCTTGTTAAGGTCAACTTTGCCGTCCCTCAGAATCTGGTCGCTCTCGTTGAATTGCGTGATCGAGTGCTCGAATCTTTGCCGGAGGGGGTATTTTCGAGGGCTGGTCGCATCGACCAAACTGCTCCCAAGATAGACCAGCGCTCTCTGGGCTTTCTGGTAGATGTCGGCCATCTTGGACACTTGTGCTGCACGCTCCTCATCATCCTTCTGGTTGATGCAGATGGCATCGACCCAGAGTCTTCGCAGGCCATCCGCTGGTCGAAGGAACTTGAGCATGTCCCAGCAGTTTTGCGTCTGAAGAAGAATATCCCAATGAGGGCCGATGAAGACTAGCTGAGAACGGGAATTGTCATTGTTCTCTCCACCCCAGGTGTATGAGACGGTCTCATATAAGGGAAATCTTTCTTGGTCGTGGGTCTCTAGGTGGAGATGCAAAAGATTTGTGCCGCTAGAGGCCCCATCGAGCCGCAGAAGACGAAACTCGTAAGGTTCTAGACGACGCTGGTAAATCGGTGAGGGTTCGAAATCGTCCCCCAGGCGTAGCTTTTCGTTGAAGTTCTTGGTGTCAAGCTGGCAAGTGTTGGCATCTGTGGCGCGAGAGTAGAGTGAACTAAGCGGCCAGTGAAGATTGAACTGTCCCGGAGCTTCATCAGGGGGGCTCGGTGGAAAGGGACTTGTTTGCTGTTGCTTTAATCTGATGGCGTCCAAATCTGGTACTGCGCCGCAGGTGTTGCAAGTCGGAAGGTCCCCATTCAGCACCACATCGGGCGATACACAGGTGTCTTCATGCCAGCGACTCATGATGGGCACACCGAGGACGTTGAAGAGTTGAGAAGAGAAATGGGTGAAGAGCGAGGCTGCGAGATTTTTAACGATAAGAACCTACCTATTCGAGTACGATCTAGTCCGAAATTGCCCGAGATTGTGCTGACGGGGGATGGCATACCGGCTTGGCGTCTCCCAGCTTTTGTTCTGAGCCAATACTTCCTCAGCCTGATTGAGAGCTTTTTGGAGCTCGGCAACGTTAAGTGTTTTGTCAAGACAACCACCCAACCCCAGCCCCCTTTAACGGGGGTTTTCTTGTTTTCAAGGCAACGCTGGCATACGCGGCTGAGCATTGTCCTTCTTCATTGGCATGGAAGCCCTCACACACTTTGTCCAGATTGGTTTGGGAGGCTAGAACTAGGATATCCTCCTGACACCGACAACATCAATAAAAGACACAGTTATCAACTCTCCGTAAATGACGGTATTAAAGCCAAGTAGTAAAACACCGTAACCCAGCTATCTTAACCTTTTGTGGCGGCACAACATGGACCATCACTTGATACCAAATCTCTATCATTAATGCCATACTCTTGAAGTATTCGGGTTAACCGTTTCAATGCCATCTCAAGTTCTGTCACTACTCACCTTCATTTCTCGAAAAGCCCCTCCAACTGAGGGAACCGACGCTGGAGAGTCTGGCACCATTCTATCCGTTTCTTCCACATGTTCAGATCGCGTGCACTAATTGAAGCCCCAGCAACTCCAAACCCCATGCCCGTGACACCGCTACCAACAAAAAGCGGTATTGTCACAGGAGCCGCCAGCCCTCCAGTCAGAAATGTAACGGCCCCGGCCGCGGCGCCTACACACCAGCAGGTCATGAACCCATTTCCTGCCACCATCTGCCTAGCTTCTAGGGCCTGTTCAATACGCAGGATTGAGAAACGGGTAAACAGGTCCATTGTTCTTGGGGCGGCCTGTGGTCCAGTGACTAGAAATCCAAGGATGATTGCAAAGTCAACATCGTTCCAGGAGATGTTCATATACTCCCAGCCCTGCCGCAAGGAGGCAAAGTCTTTAGATAATTAGTGGACTTTCTGTCAGGCAATTGCTCGTATGCATCTTCAAGAATAGTACTCACACGCATGGCAGGAGTTGGGGTCTTGTTCTTCATCGACAAGCCCCAGGATTTCGATGCCTGTGATTCTTTGGACTCGTTCTCGTGCCCAAATCTCGCCATCATCTCCAAAATCTTCTCCCCTCATGTCCCAGTAGAGACCTGCCATGAGCTTCCCTGCGAGCGTTGTGTCCTGAGATTCCCAGACTGCTTTGGGAACAAGGCAGAAGGAAAGATGGACCCGAAAGTCTGAAGGAGGCGAAACGGATGGCATAGATGAAGTCTCGTGGCTATCCCATTGAATTGGATAAGATTACTCTCTAGCATTTAGACCAGTGGGCAGAAATCCATAATCGTGAACGGGGGGCGTCATGATAAGAATCCCATACCACCTGTCGGATACTGGGACTGGGCCCGGTGTGCCGTCCTCAGATCTTTCGGACGAATCCTCTCCAACGGGATCTTTGAAGTTAGTTTAGATATTCCGACTCATTTCGAACAGCACTAACCTTGCCCAAGTTGGCGCAAGAACCAATTAGCCAGAACAAGAAAAACCACCCTTTTAAATGCCATGATTCGAATTCTTGCCTCCTGAGCAATCAGCTTGGCCTCCAAGCTTGCCTTTGACAGCAGGGGGCCGACAGAAGTGCGGATTTGGTCAAAAGGAGCCGTAATGGGAATGTTCAAGTCGGGGATGAAGTATCTCAATACAGCTGGGATATTATCCCACGTGTTACTGAGAGACCCGATCAAGTCGAACGCGAGGCCAGTAAGCCACGCCAAGGCTGGAACGAAGCAGAGGTTCCGGTAGACTCTCAGGCATTCAGGACAGAGGATGAAGATGGTAGCCATGATGGACACGAGGACGGTGGCCTGTCGCTTGGCAATTTCCAGATTCCGACGCCGTTGGAGCTGCTCTTGCGTCGGGGGAGAAGGCATAATGACAATGACTGGTTGTTGGTGATGTTTGAAGTTTTTGAAATGGTCGGCGAGAAGGGGGAGACGATGCGATCTTATATTGGTGCCCTCTCTCCAAAAAGTGCACATATCGCAGTGCGCGTGTGCCACACCTTACACTTGGAGACCAATCACCAACCCAAGACACGACAAGTCTTCCAATCAGCAATTTTTAAAGAGGTATGCCTCTGCGAAGACACGTGTAGAGCTCTCTGCGGCAGTGCTCGGATCGTCGGACATCGGCGCTCCTTGGCCGAGTCCGTCCAACTTCATCGCACCTTGCGCCGCCCCTATTCACGAGGTTGGGTGGAGGTCTATTCCTGGGATGCAGATCTAAGGAGCCAGCGGTTAGTCCAAGGCCTTCCTACTGCTACCATTTCTATATAAATTATTTCCTCACTACAAGAGCAATGTTCTGTTAAAAGCCGTCTCATTCACCACGTGGCTGCTGGGGGGTCCAAATTCCCAGCGGAAGGCACCTCTCCTCTCATCACTGTCGCAGTTGATGGGCTAGAGGATTTCCTAATGTCTAAACATCAATTTAGATCCCGAGATCTTATCGATATCTTGTCCCAATCATGCCCTCGCGAAAAGTTTGCATTTTTCTGTCTGACGGCTGTCACCAGCTGGCAGTGCCATGGACCGAACCGAACACCTCAATGACCACCACAAACAATGCTCCTAAAGCGGAATAATAAAGGTTCCTCTTTTCTTTCTTCCTCTTTTGCCTTCATCTCTCCATTCACCGTGCTGTCTTTGTTCAACAAACTCACCCTCTTCTCTCCTCTTTGTTTATCCTTCATTCACCGTCTGGCATATCATCGACCTTGCAACACCAACCGTGCTTCCGAACAATCCCCTCACAACGATCAAATGTGCTCTCCCAAGATATACCACCTCCAAAAAGGCCCCAAGCCCCAACCCGCGCTACGGAAGAAAATGTCTCGAGTGCAAGGCCCGCATCGTCGGTCGCGCGGCCTTCAAGCGACACGTTGAAAGACACGCCAAGCTCGCCGAGATCATTGTACGTACAATCTCATTCTCTTCTCCCTCAATGCTAACTTCTCTAGGAAAGCAACAAGAACAACAACGTCAAATGGGTCGAGGACCCGGGCTTCGACGTCGACCTCGTACGCGACATGTACATGTCAACACCCGCCAAGTACCGTCACTATGGCGGCGAATTCACAACTGGCCCCATGGCCGGCAAGGGTTTCATCGAGGGAATGCCCAAGATCTTTTTCGCAACCGGTCGTGTCCGGAGGACCCACGAATGGGTCAAGAAGGACCTCAAGCCTGATCGTTTTGCTTTTCGAACCCTGCAGAACACCAACACTGGCACCGAAGTGCCCCAGACTCCTGAGCCCAGAGTTCTACGAAAGCGCAAGGCCAAGTCGCCTGTTTCGCCTCTCTAAACCGATTCCTATCTCGATACTAAGTGAAGGGTCTTTTGCTGTTGCTATATGAAGGGAAGATTCAGGACTTGGTCGGGGATCTGGGTGGCACGATTGAGGGATGCATTTGTCGGAGTTTTTGGTCTGTACACATTGCTGAGGATAGACGATACATACACTGGATCATTGCGCAATTGTATGACTTCTACGAGTGAGGAGCATCAGCCTTGCTCCTCAGGGATTCCGACATGCGCAAGAGCGTTGTGCTTTACCACACACCATAGACTGTGGATGAATTGGAGCGGTCTACCGCCGCAGCTACTCAAACCCGTTCCTGAAGCTTACACAATGGCAGAAGCTATGTAAACACTCATGTTTGTTCGTACTGATTGAGGAACTCATCTTCCTCTATTAGTGCCTCCGCACAAGGTCGTTCTTCGGGAAGCCAACGCAAGATTTTACGAACAAGATCCAAGAGAACCTTCTTGTCTTTCCCCTCAAGGCGTGTCTCGCGGCTCTCGAGAGTTTGATCGGGGATGGGTGTCGCAGCGATCCAGTTTCCTTCTAGTTTCAGCACAGTCATCGGAACAGAGCATGAAGGAACCCTTACCTTTGGCGTCCCAGTACTGACGGCATTTGTCGCTCCGGTCGAGGAATTCCTTCGGCGGTGGCCCTATGAGAGAAACCATCTCGGCAAGATGCTGTTCGTCGTTCAAATGACCGTCTTTGGTCGCGCGAAAGAGCCGACCTCCTTCAAACAGGTCCCAAATCTAGAGCCTGTCAGCGACGCGGGATTGAAGAACAAACATGTCTCGGCATACCATCACTCCAACTGACCAAATGTCAATTTTCGAATCCCATTCCATGCCAAGTATGATCTCGGGTGCCCTATACACCGCAGGCATGACGTCCCCGATGTGCTTTTTGGCCTGGCTGTCCTAGAACGGCTGCGCCAAAGTCCGATATGACCAGCGGATCACTGGTGATTGGCATTGTATAGGAAAGGTAGATGGTACGGTCCACCAGGATCTTTCGCGGTGACGGGTTTTCGAGCTCGGCGAGTTCTACTTTGACGATGGCAGCCTTGTTGGCGCCAAGATGAATGTTGTTTGACGAAATGTCCATATCATTCGTTAGCTCGCAGTGGACAATCAACAAACATGGGCACATACCAGTATGTACCACGCCCGCTTGATGCGTGAAATCAAGACCAAGCAAAATCATGAGCAGAGTCACCCGCAGAACGCCCTTAGGGATGGACCGCTGGGGGAAGAGATTTTGGTAATCCATATAAGTCATGCCTACAGTGGGAAACACGAGGCACAGGTGAGAGCCATGTGGTCCAATGATGTTGAAGTCATCAAGAGCTACACGCAGTCTGTCCTTGCCAGGGTGTTCTGAACCGTCGATGGCCTTGATGTGGTTGGATATGGCCAGCTCCTGTGTTGCGCCTTGTCCCGTGGTGCAAACCTTGAGAGTAACGAGCGCATCTTTCCTAGGTGAGCCAATCACGACATTAGAAAACATTAACAAGCGGATTGTTTAAAAAACATGCCCAAGATCACGACACAGCCAGACGGTAGAGGTAGTACCAAAGCCCAGCTTGGCGACTGCTTGGTACCTGGAGGCAAAGACCTCGCCCAGCGTAACAGGATAGAACCTCTCAGCTCTGTACCCTGGGAGCATCTCTTCCTCTATTTTGCGATCAATCGGTAGCACCTTAAAACCTTCATTCGGAAAGGTTCGCGCATGGGTTGCCGTAGTTCTTGACAATGGAACACGACGCAAATGAGGCTCGTGAGGGGTTAAGGGTGACCGGTTGCTGCGGAGGGGTCTTCCAAGGGTCGTGGAAGCTTGTGTGAGTGATCTTCCCTTGATGGAGCGACATATATACCGCTGGGCAGACACCGGCACTCTCATGATGTTAAGTGTTGGAGGTAAATAGAAGTGTTGGTCGTGGGAATGCAACGAGTGAAGTGACACTTGTACCCACCACGCGATCGTGAAAAAAGTTAAGACACTAAGACACCTAGCCTTAGCTAAGATAGCAAAAAGGTCTAGCTTTATAGTCTAATTATTAATAAATTATAAAATAAAAAAAAGAAATAATAAGATAATTATCTTCTAATATTATTAACTTACTTTTAATAATTTTCTTAGAATTCTTAGGCCTTAAATCTAGATATTTTTGCCCTAATAACTATTAAGGGTTAGTTTAATATCTTATTATTTTTTACGACCGCGTGCCACTTCCACCCAGTCAGCGGAACCTCATCACAAGCAACGTCTAACTCCTTCAAGACAACACCACAGCAGCAGAGTAGACGTCACAATGAAACGGTATATGTTCGGCTATCTTTTACTATTTCAACATTCCTATTATCTACCATTAGGCGGAGATGTGCTATTGTTGACCACCGACTCATGTAGACATGAATGTACTCACGCGGTCGTAGAAAAACTTAATATACTAAAAACGCCTAGCCCTAGCTAAGATCCTAACTTTATAATCTAAGTATTAATAAACTAAAGGATAAAAAGAAGAAATAATAATAATATTCTTTTTCTAATACTATTGAATTACTTATGATAATTTTTCTTAGAATTCTTAGGCCTAAAAATCTAGTCATTTTTGCCCTAAGAACTATTACGGGTTGGTTTAGTATCTCATGTTTTTTTACAACTGCGTGGCACTCAAGGGGCAGAGAATGCTACCCCAACAGCAAGGATGCCACTGCCAACCAACCGCTCGAGCTCTGGTGGGTATTTTATAACGTTTTTCCCCCGTCGCGAGCGCTTTATAGTACTTTCTTCTACTGTTCCGGCTCCCATATGTGCCTCTTGAGCTTCGCAATTAGACCTGGATGCGTTTTTGGGTTGACTCGTTTGGATCTAGCTTGAACACTCACACGGGCAATCACCATTAGCCATCAAACAGCCTCCAAATAACGTTTATTCTTCCTCAAGGCCATCCAACCAGGCTCAAGAGCTTGAGATGCCCAGGTCTGAGGGAGTTCGCTTAGTGTTTACGGTCCAAACGGCGAGCGCAGTGCACAAACACTGCACTCGCCTCCCGTACTCTGCCAGTCACTATGGCCAACATTTTCGGTGCTCGTATCTTATCTTCCATCATAATCATCATCAATCCTTAGGATCACGGTATTAGTTTCTGCATCCACAACATTCCCCCTCATCACGCAAACACAAATCTCCTCCACCTCACGGCCACCATCAGAGCTCGCTTCCACACAGACCAACCACGACTACTTGAGCGTGCTCGATGTGCTCGTGAACCCTTTGCAGCCTCCCCCTTCATCACTGATGGAGAAATCGCCTCCATCTCCAGTCTCAACCGTCACGGCTCCTTTCATCTACATCTACCGCAAGTCGCTTTCACCCGTAAGTAAGCCCTCTCGTGTTCTCCCCCCACATGCAGGAACTAAACCACAGTCTTTCAGGTCTACCGAACTCGCCATGTCCTCTAAACTCGAAGCCATTAGTCTAACATCAGATGACGGTCACAATCCGCCCGAAGACACGAATGAGAATGCAGACGAAAGCTGTCGCTCAGAGCTTGACGAGCCAATCTGGCTATCCATTCAAGACTTCAATCTCCTTGGTGTAACTCATCAGCAGAAGCAGTTCGCTGAACATCTGGTGTCACTATTCAACGGAATCAAGGACGAAATGAACAATCCACTTGCTTCCGAGCTGGCTGAGTTCTTACCCAACGCATGGAAGAACTGGACCGCCCAGGTCCGCAAACCCAATTTTGCCACTCAAGACGTTTTCTACAGCGAGCTTCGGGGGACGCATGGGGGTAGGAAGATACTCTACTACCCCCATTGGTTCTTCATGGCTGCCTGCTGGGGTCCTGCGCACTTTCAACTGGCGCCCATCCGCAAGGACATGTCGGCTCTCTGGGGTGTCGAGTTCCCAACCTCCTCTGTCTTCTACCCGGCCAACATACCTGCATGGCGTCAAAAGGCGCTCTTTTTTGGGAAGCGCGCAGAGGACACATCCTTTCATGAGATGGAGGATCGGGTCGAGGGGTTCAAGGCAGCCATTGAGGATGTTGACAAACCATCCATCATTGAAGCTCTCACAGAATACGCCCCAGGCCTGCGCAACAAAGCTGCTTACGGTAACGACGCGAAAGAACTCAGGAACCAACTCAGAGATACACGTAAGCAACTTGAAGAGACTCAAGGCAAACTCGAGGGCACTCAAACCCAGCTCCGAAACGCCAAAGAGCGACTCCGAATCGCCGAAGAACGAATCGAAGACACTGAAAGACAACTCCGAGAGACCAAGACGAAGTGCGACAGCCTATGTTCCAAGGATGACCTCATTACGACGAATCGCAGGGTGGACAAGGTCGTGGAAACCTGTGCCTTGGTCCTGAGCATCCTCACTACTCCTGGGGGCGAGAAGCGCGGGCGTGAGAAGCAACAGGCTGGGGACTGAAAAGGGTGGTTAGACTGTGTTTCGGGATTCTCTTTGGTCGGTTTGGGGCTTTTATTTGGTGCCACCCTTGTCATTTCACGTAGGAATACGGCAACGAAGGATTTGCGTGCCAGGGAAGGTGGATTGTATCTATTGCTTTACCATGATACCTTGATCTAGTTAGTTTTGGCAATCGGCATCAACAACATGCGCTCTCTTCTTGATTGATGTTGGTTTGTTAAACCTGACATTTGCCCCTCTGCTTGAGTCCATGTTTTTGAAGCCCACTCATCTCACGTAGCACAGCCAAGTGTTTAGGCTTTCAACCAAGTATCCAAGCCGCAAACACCATCCCATTGCCAAGTATAAAAGCCGCACCTCGCCCCCTTCAGTCCTCTCCTCCATTCCATCCATCCAGTTCCCATCATATATATTTTACTCCAAAACATGGCCTTTCCCGCGTCGAAAAGCCCATCACCTCTTCAAGACATCGTACCAGGAGGGGAGGAAAAAGTAGCCGTATATGTGATCACGTGCTGTGTCACGTGCTATTCTCGCGGCTCAGTTAACCTTCCCAATCGGGTATAGTGGAAACTACACGTGACCCCCCTAACCGCCATCAATTCAATTCAATTAGTTCAATTCAAACTGCCGAATAGCCTCATCAATTCAATTCTGACAGTTCACAGTTCAATCGCCTGAAAAAGGCGACTGAAATCTAATTGGGCGCAGCCCTGGATTGCATGGTCTGAAGGTTGTTTGGAGTCTTCTGCGTTGTTAGGCACCTAAACAACGATAACAACACAGCTTCGTACCTGCTTCAGAGTTTTAAGATTCTGAATCACACCAGGTTCAAACCCTCTTTTGTCACCTGATCCTAAAGATCGTGAATCATAGCCTTGAGCCTTGAATGGGTATAAATAAATCTCGTCGCTCCTGATTTCAAATTTGAATTCTTTTCCTTCATCCTCCTCATCACACTTCAGATCTTTGGGTCGATCTGCACACACACACACACACACACACTTGGACCCATATACACCCAAAACTTTATTTTCCCTTTCCATCCCATCACGACAGCAACCATGGCGTTCACGCCCACCCACCCTCTGGACGCCTGGAGTCCATCGCATATGACCATTGCCGAGTTCCAGTCCTACTCGGTATGATCCGAGACTGTTGACCGCACCTATATCTATTCAGAAACGGCACCAAAGCCTACAAACTTTTTATATATTTCCCAAACCACCTACAGAGATCAAAGACATGATCTGGCGATAGGTCCTGGAGTTGAACGCTCCCACTGTCCACGGGGTGGAAGTTCAACACATGGAAACAGACCAGCCGGGAACAAGAATGATTCGAACCATCCTATAGAACTCGGATACGGGAGTCGAAAGACCCCCGATATACCCAGTAAGAAGTGCCTTGCTTCTCGGAGAGTGAAACCGTCGAATTGAACTCGATTTCAACCGCAACAGGCCTGAGACTGTTCAAAGAATAGGACCAGATATCTTTCGCAGTCGAATGCCTCTTCACCGTTATTAGACATCGTTAACCAGGAGGAAAGACATCCACATATATACTACCCGGAGTATTACGCATCGCAATCGATTATGGCTTGGGGCATCTCAGTCTACCCGATCATCTCCCTTTCTGTAATCTTCCCGCCCGTTTCTGCCTCGACGGAAAGAACGACACCCGATATATATATCCTAGCCCGCTGGTAAAATGAGTGAGCTCCTTACTCTGAACCCCCGGCTGTGGGTGATCTTAGACTCGGAGCTACCTGTCATCTTCCAACCTCGCTCGATCTCAGCAAAGAGCATCTCCTTGGAATGTTCGAGACAATTAGCTGTGGTCAGAACAGAAAGGAAACAGCGGGTCTGTGCTGCTGTGGCACAAATTCTTCACGATCAACAAAGCACGGGAAGCAGCATTTGGCACATCACACATCGTTCGAGTATACCTAGTTGAGGACGCACTCACGGTGTGCGCTGGCGTCCCTCCAAAGTAGCAAGGATGGTTCGTCCGGATACCTTTCATTTTGCTATTACACACTGTCAACGGAAAAGAAAGTCACCGTTGTATATAGTTCTGGGAGGACTGTTAGAGAGTATCCGAACAGCGCCATCCTGGATCCAGGGTCGGGGTCTCTCACTTCTCACCCCACGCGAAGCATCTTCGTTCATTTTGCCCGTCTAGTGCCGAAAGAAAAACATCCTATATATACATCGGTTGTGGGCGAAATGATGAACCCCGGAGCTCCCTGCACCATGAACCATGGGTGTTTCTCACCCTGAGTTCAACCCAAGATGCTCTGACCTCCCAGTCTCACCTGACCTCACAAGGAAGAGATCATGAGATGTTTACCTTAACTGGTGGCTGTTGACCAAACAGAAAGACAACAACGTATAAAGTCGCCAAGGCAGATCAGTCAACGCTGTTCGATCAATCGCGCCATTACCTCCCACAAGAGGGTGAGGATCAAACACAGCGAGCGGACTTGGCTGTCACGCGGTCGTAAAAAAAACTTGAGATATTGAAGTCAACTATCTCTAGTTTTTAAACGCAAAAAGTCTCGCTAAATAAAAATATAATAAAAATATTAGAGATAACTATCTAAACTATTCAAAGATTTATATT